>JAHLSL010000105.1:0-72767 GCA_025920805.1 Petroica traversi | reverse complement strand
AGGGGACGATTGGGGATACAAACAGGTCATATGGCTAACCCAGGACAGTATGAGTGCCAGTTACAATTAAATTGACACTGAGAGGTTTGAGATGAAAAACTGATCTGTTCTCTTGCAATATCCTGTCAAAGAACCCTGAGTTATAATTACTTTGAATTAATTTATTGAATTCAAAGTAAGTGGAAGCACAGGTGGGCATTGTTCTGTCATTAAAATGTGCATTATATTGCCTGATTACCATTGTGCAGAGCCATCACATCTTGCTGTTCATCTTTATGCAGCAGTTGAGCACAAACAGACTGTGCAGGTATGGTTTGTTAAATTAAGGTTAATCATAGAATAGAAACATGGAATATTTGAGTTGGAAGGGACCTTAAAGATCATCTAGTTCCAACATCCTCGCCAAGGGCAGGGAAACAACTTCCTTTTCACTAAAAGCCATAAAGGAAAGTTTTCATTCTCAGTCTTATTGTCTTAAAATAATTCTATATATTGTCTTTTAAATCAGTATTTTCCAAATGCATATTAATACTTTATTTTCTAAGCGCTTGGGTGGTAGGGACTCCATGTTTTTCACTTGTCCTAAAATAGAGCGGCAGAAGCATCTGGGCAAGTGGATTTAGAATAGAAGTTCCTTGGCACAAGGCAGTGCTGTCAGTTGCTGTCATTACGGAACTTAGTACACAATATTGCAATTTTCCATGTCCTCCCAGGTACTGAAGATATGGGATTGCACTAGATTTTCAGTGGTTTTGTTTTCTTCGTTTCTTAGGGTACATATGAACATAGGATACATATGTGTGAATGTAGGGTCATTATTGCTTGTGTGTTGTGGTGTTCTGTGGAATCACAAACTCCTCTAGTGTGTCTGTGACCTCCTGAGTTTGAGTCCTACACCCTTGCTCAGTCAGGGGCAGCTGGAGCAGGTTGTCCAGGACCTGCTTAAAGTCTGAGCATCTCCACATGATGGAGACATTGCAGCCTCTGTGGGCCATCTGTCCTAGTGTCTGACCCCTTGCAGGAAAAACGTGCATCCTTGTGTTCAGATGGAATTCTGTGTGGTTTCCCTTGTGCCCGTTGCTGCCTGACCACAGAAGAGTCTGGCCCCTTCATCCTTGCTCTCTCCCAGAAGATACCTTAACACACTGGTTAGATCTCCCAGAGCCTTCTTGAGCAGCTCTCTTAGCTCCTGTGAGGGATGCTCCAGTCCCTTTACCACCATTGCGGCCCCAGTATTTGGACTTGTGCATGGGACATTACTTATTTTTACTGACTAAGTATTTGGTTTAACTTGATCTCTTAAAGAAATGAAACTGTTGTGATTGTTCTCTCAGGAGCTGCCCCAAACAACTTAGGAAACTGGTGCCTGCTTTCACACGTACTTGTTAAATAAAAAGGTTACTTAAATTTTTTGGAATGTCTTTTTGGTGAATAGTGAAAGAGAAAGGTCAAGTGAAGGTCCTGCACGTTGAAGGGATAGAAAGATTTGGCAGTGTGCAAGTGTTGGTGGCAGCAGGACGGTTGGTGTGTGGGTCTGGGGAGGTGGGTCCAGCATGCACACACTTGCTTTCTGGGATGTGCTCATGGGATACGTAGGGTTAGAGCTGGGATGAGGAAAGAGCTAGGAACACCTGCAGAAATCCTCAGGGAAAATAGGCCTTACTGGTTCCACTCTTAATGAGACATTTTGATTTATGGAAGCTGCCTTTCTACTGTTCTGTGATCTTCCTCTCTTGAAGACAAGCATCAATGTGTGTCTGAAATGCTGATCCATGCAGTGATTGTTCATCACACTGGACACTTATGCCAAGATGATTGTGTGTGTGTGAATGCACATAAAAGCTTTACAGTGATGTTTGGGGTATGTTAGCATGGCTTCTTGGAGTTCAGGAAGCCTGATGGGCCTGTGCCATGTGGGAGGTGCCTTCAGACCTCTTGTTGCATGAAAACTGCTTCTAGGGAAATTTACATCCCAAGGGAATGGTGGTGGCAGAGCACAAAGTTAATTAGTTGCAAAGTAAGATTGTTGTTTGATTTGCAGCATAAGTTCATACTCATTAGAATGTTTAAAGGGGTGGTCATTGAAGCTGCATATAGGTATGGTGAAGAGATGAGGACTCAGTGCTGATCAGGAGGTCTGACCCATCCTGAAGGTTTTTTGTAGCTTGTGTTCTGTTTTGTGGCAGTCCAGCACCTGGGAACAACTTCCATTGGAACGTGGCTGGGAAAACCTCTGTCTCAGTACCAGTGGCTGTTCCCATACACTGTCTGCTGGGGTGGTTGGTGTGTTTACAGGCTGCAGGTGTTGGGTGGCAGGTGCTGCTGCCATGTCAGTGTCCTGGGCCTCTGCTGGGCTCTTGGAGCAAGGACCTAGCGTGTAAATGTGTGGCAGAGCCTGCTGGGCTGCAGTTCTTATGGAGTTGTGTTATGTTGCACTTGACTGGGAGATGGGCAGGTGCTGCCTTGAGCTGCCTGGAGTGGAGTGAGGGCTTCAGCAGCACAGAAAACCCTTGCAGCTGTGTATCCTGCCTCCTGTGACATTCCCAGTTGGCTGTCTTTGGCATTGTTGTCTTGTAGGCTTCTCCATAGGTCTTTCGACAGAATCACAGACTGGTTGAGGTTGGAAAGGAGTCTTTGGAGCTCATTTGCTCTATCCTGTTGCTTAAGCAGAGTCACTCACAGAGTAGGCTTCCCATGAGTGTGTCCTAGCAGTGTTTGAGTATCTCCAAGATGATGGGAGACTACAAGACCTCCTTGGGCAACCTGTGCCAGTGCTCATAGGGAAAAATGGTTTTCTGATGTTTAAGAGGAACTTCCTGTGTTCCAGTTTGTGCCCATTTCTTCTCGTTCTGTCACTGGGCACCGCTGGAGAGAGATGGGTTCCTTTGTCTCTGCACTTTCCCTTCAGGTATTTATATACATTGATGAGACTCCCTGAGCCTGATCTTTGCCGGGTACTCCAGTCCTTTTGTTATCCTTGTGGCCCTTCACTGGGCTCTCTTCAGTCTGTCCATGTCTCCCTTGTGCTGGAGTATCCATCACTGGGCACAGCACTCTAGACCTGCTTGCCATAGCCCAGGAAACTGTTTGCCTTAAGGTCACATCACTGGCTCATGTTTAACCTGGTGCCCACCAGCAACCTGTTTTCTGCCAAGCTGGGTGGCCCCAGCATGTGCCTGTGTTCCCCAGGGGCAGGGTGTGAACTGTGAAAGCCCTTTGCTGGCATTGCCAAGAGTAGGACTCTTACTTGAAAGACACCTGGGTGTCGTCCTTTCCCACAAGAAGCAGTGTCCCTGTCTCCTGCTGTCATATCTCTGCAGCCATCACTTCTCATTATCACTTGCCTTTTGCATTGTTATCTACCTTATAAGCACATTCAGTTACCAGTAAGTAATTTTTATGTAATAAGAAGGCTCTGATGTCTTGTTTGAAGATCAGTGGCAGTATTTTGGAAGAGCTGGTCTTTTGTGAGGGGCGCTGTGGCTGCCACAGATAACTGAGAGCTTTCCAACTGGGTGGCAATACAGTGAGCTTGCTGGCTCCTGTCTGCATCTCAAAAAGCACAAAGGCTTGTAAAAATCCCTTCCTTTGTTAAGGGATGCTTAAATATTGTCCCGCCTTGTACCCTCCTTCTCTTTAGGGTATGAGGAAGAATGATGACAGAAGTGACAGTTGTAGGCTCCAGGCCCTTGTATTCACTGTAAGTGCTTTCTCTTGTTCTGCCTTGTATCTGCTTTCTCTGTGAATGACTTGCTGCCTGGGAAGGCATTTTGTTTCCCCACCCTGAAACCTATCTTACAAATAGGTGATTAATGGGAATTTCTGCAGCCTGATGGTGACCTCATACTATCCAAGGAGGAAAGCTTTGCAGAATATGGGAGACCAGATGCTTTTACCTGGATCCTTTGCACTGGAGGCTGGTGAAAATAACTGACAAACCAGAAATGCAGTTTCACTGGGTAACAGATCTGTCTCCAAATGCTTCAGGGCCTCTTGGTCCATTCCTGGAGTCTGGAGGCACTGTCTGATTTTACCCACAGAACAAGTAGTAGAGTCTTTGTGGTTATTAGAGGGTTTTTCCAATTTACCTTGAATCCTCTTCTGCAGTTGTCTTGATTTACAAAAGCAATTGGTCCCTGAGAAACCAGATTCTTCATTTTCCTAAGAAATACTGTGATACTTGTAAAGATAGTTTTCTTCTGAGCAGGCAGAGGTTTGCTTACGTGTTTATGATACTTTCTTCATTTTTTCCAAAATACATCTATTTAGTTATTCAGAAGTAGAAAGCAACACAAATGAGAGCATTTGTGGTGATCTCATTTTGTCCTCTGGGTGAGGCAAACCTCTCATTTTGGGGATGTTAACCATTGTGTCTCAGTTTTCTCTTATGCCTTCTTTCAGTGACTTCGTTTATCTGGTCAAATGGTCAATTGACAGTACAGTTACACAATATTATGATTAAAACTCAGCAACTGAAGATAATAAAATTAAAGTAACCAACAATAAAAAATGCTTCTGGAGATACCTGAGTTTGAAATTTGTATCTTAAGTTGGTTAGTTATTTTAGATGAAGATTTTAATGTTTTCTCTTCCCTCTGAACTGGTAAAAGAAAATCACTGGCCATCCTTATAGCCTCCTCATGATGTCTTCAAGCTGAATTCTCTCACCCCAGGCTGAATCTTCTCACCTTTTGTAAATGTAACTGATATAGTCAGATAACTTCTATGAAGGGGATTGATGTCTTGAAGCTGAATTTTCTCACCTTTTGTAAACATGTTTTGAGCTGTGGAGCGAAGTGTGTTCCGCTGCTGGTTTCTCACCAGCTGGTCTGATGGAGGATACCCAATGGAGACTGAGAGCTGAAGTACAGATGCTTTGGGGTTATGCTCTGAGAGATGCAGAAGCAGCTTGTCCTTCCCTTGTCTTTTTTTGATCTTCTCCCCATCAAAAGTTTGTGTGCAGGATAAAATTTTTTGGTGAAAACTATACATGTTTTAGCTTATTAGAGATGATGTTATAGGACAACAGCTGTTGAAAAGCCACTTGCTATAAACACACCATTAGTTATTTTATTTTTTTTCTAACAAATTGTATTAATTCTACACTGATGGGATGAAATGCAATTAGAGACTCTTTTGTTTACAAGTTCTGTTAATTTAAAGGAATGTAACAGAGGCAGTTTGTGATTCTGTTTTGCAGTAGAGACTGGCCATGTGATGTGTATTTCTAAATCACTTCTCTATGAAGACTCAGGTTTTCCACATGTAATCCCCATCAGTCTTTACTATCTGGTAACCTTTAATCTCACTAATCTTGGAGTGAAAATATCTGTATCCATACACAGATCCTTCATACAAATCCTCACTCAAGCTCATGGTAATTATTAATATTCTTAAATATCAGTTACTAAAAATTACCTTGAAAGTAAAATAGCGAGCAAGCACTATGAGCTTTGATTTATTTAAAAAGCAGTTCAGGATAATATGAATATCAGTTGATAATGATGATCAGAGGTGATGACCAGGTTTCCCCTCAACAAGGTTACCTGCATAAGTCAAATTGTGATCCCCAAGTGAGCTTTGATGAGAGACTTTTTTTTTCCTCTGGTGCAATGCAGTAGCTACTGTGTGGTCCCTTTCTGTTCATGGCTCTGCAGGTTGATTTGTCCATGGTACTTTGGGATGTCCCTAGGTATATATAGGTAGAAGTTACTACTGGAGTTTCAGGAAGCAGAGTTGAAAGCGAAAAGCCAAGAAGTCTGGGAGGATTTGGCTTTACTACCATTGCAAATGGATTTAAATAATTAAATCACAAACTAGTTTGTGTTGGAATGGCCCTTTAAGCTCATCTTGTTCCACGCCCTGCTGTGGGCAGGGACACCTCCCACTAGACCAGGTTGATCCAAGCCCCATCCAAACCCTGGCCTTGGACATTTGCAGGGATGGGGCAGTCACAGCTTCTCTGGGCAACCTGTGCCGAGGCCTCCCCACCCTCACAGGGAATAATTTCTTTGTAATATCTAGCCTAAATCTGCCACCTTCAGTTTAAAGCCATCCCCCCTTATTCCATCAAGTCTGGAGAGGGATTGTGATGACTGAAGTTTCAAGAAAAATCCCCAAACAGTCTTCATTTTTCTGAAAGTGATGCAGTCTTCATCTGGCAAAGGCACCTTGGCCACCTTCATTCTTTTGTCCGCTGAGAAGGATGAAGGTGGCCCACATGGCCATCATAGTTGGTTGTCTTGGTGGCTCTGACAAGCTGTAGCAAGCTGGATCCTTTCATGCCACTGAGAAGGAAGTGAGGGGTGTCCCAGGTGAGAGAAGCTGTATCTCGCCTGGCAGGACAGGTGGCTTTAGTTCAGGATTCAGTGGGTAGCACCTAACCTTTTGCTCCTGAGTTGGATTGTACGTGGCCTTCTCTGGTCATGAACACCTGCTGGTGTCTATCTTCTGTCCCAGTGCCCTGGTTAGAAGGGACCTGCTCAAGGCAGGATGTGATGCTCAACTGAGACTCACAAAAATGGTTTCAGGCTCTTACTTCTCTTTCCTGTTCTGCCTGGGTCTGGGCCATCCGCCTTGGTGGTGTGAATGCGAGTTGCTGCTCAGTTCCGGAGCAGACCTGCTTGTCCCCTTCAAGACGGGAAGCATCAGCAGAGGGTTGCCTGCCCATCTGCCTGCAAGGTTTAGTGGAAAGGTTTCTCCCATTGGACATGTGCCAAGTTTCTCCCAAAAGATAATGGGACCTAATAATTGTAAATACTAATTGAAAATATGAAAATTTACTGATCTGTTAATGGTTGGGTATTTTAAAGGCATATGGCCCAAAAGCACGTTAGCTTTGGGTTTGGGATTCTGTGCTTGAAAAAGGACTGAAAGAGCTCACTGGCAACGCATTTGCGAACAACACATGTGGGAGAATTGTACAATGTGGTGTACTATACACTTTGAAGAACTTGGATATGAGGAAGTACCTTCCCTTCTCCATGATGGAGAGAGGTGTCATTTCAGTATATTTTACCATTTTCTTTCACCAGGCAATGATAGCTTTGGAAGATAACTCAAATGTATGTTTTGGTTGAGCTAAATCAGTAATCTCTACTTACTAGCTGGAGAATTCCACTTTGGAGGAAAGGACAGTGTTTCCGCAGGGATATCACAAAACCATTTAGGTTAGAAAAGACCTTCAAGATCATCAAGTCCAACTTTTGACCCATTGCCACCTTGTCAGCCGGACCAGAGCACTGAATGCCGTGTCCACTCATTTCTTGAACCCCTCCAAGAACAGTGACTCCACTGTCTCCATGGGCTGCCCCACTGCTCCTGGGCTGGACTTGGGGTTGTACATCAGGTGATGTCTATCAGCTTCCTTCCTTCCTAGGTGACTGGGCGTTCAGTGGTAGTCTGTTCCCCCATTCTCAGGCCCTGCCCTTCCACCAGCCCATGGCTGCCCATGGCTGCTGTGCTTCTCACTTGCACATGGTCTTTGATCTGCTCACTGTGTTACAGACTTTTAAACTTGTAAAGTAAGGATTTAACACCTCTCTGGGTAGTTTTGTGGTTTAACACAGTTTTTCATCACTGCTACTTTTGTATCAGCATTAAATATCTTTGTAAATTCCAGTTATTTGAGCCGCTGCCCTCCTTTCAGTAGCCCACCTTTGTCCTGCCTCTCTGGCTGTTTGCCTTGCCATCCCTTCAGCTGGGTGGCTTTTGTGATGGGTAGTCTGGAGTTCAGTCAAAATCACTGCATAATTTGCACCATAATTCCAGATAACAAAAATACCTACAAATATATTTTTACCGTCACAAAGGAAGACAAGTTTACTCTACCAGCTTGTGTAATTTTAATTTTTTTCCTTTTTACAATGTTTATTCCATTAAGATTTGTTTCACCATCTATGGTTATCTATGCTCAGTCTCTGCTCAGCATTTAAAACCAGTTCATCAGTGTCTTTTATCTCCCTGAGTGGAAGCTTGTGCTAAGCTATGCAGAAGACAGAAAACTTCAGTAATGCATTCAATAATGCAATGTTATACATAAAAAAAATATATATAAAATATTTAGGAAGAAATTAAAAACGGGCAGGCTAAAGTCTGATTGTTGGATGCTTTATACTTGCTGCACTTTGGGTATGATGTGCTCTGTGATTTGGGAGAAGATTCACATCTATGTTTTTGAGATAAGAAAATTCATCTTAAACTAGTACTTACCAGGTAATTTTATGGGGAATGTCTCTATCCAAGTGCCCAGCTTTCATAGAGCAGTCTGCTGTGGCAGCAGTGTGTGAAGCAGGAGGTCATGCATGTTACAATGTGATGGATGTCTGGCAGCCACTGGTGCTACTAGCGTTAAAAATGTGTGTAGGTATAGCAACACCACTGGGCACTGTCTTGGTTTAAGTTGAATTACTTCAGACTTGAGCCCTAGGGACTTCTTACTGCATAGTAATTTTCTTCCTCAGTTCTGTAGCTGATCTGCCACCAGCATTCTCAGAAACACCCACTCTTCCTTAAAAACTCAGGGCAGTATCACTAGAAGGGACTTTCTGAGTCAGGTTGTCCAGTCCCTGAGTATTGCAGGAACTTGAGTCACATCATCTGTTTCATAAATGTATCAAGCTTGGTTAAACCTCCTGCCTCTGTTCCTTTTTTCTTTAAAATTGCAGTGGAATTCCTTTTTGAGTTTTAATTCATGGCCTGGTTTTCCTGCCTTGTTCTTGTGCTATCATTGTCTTTTACTACTAGTGAGTTCTTGCCCTATCAAGTATTTATTTCTTTATTTTGTTAAGGGAAACTGGTCCTGTCCTGTCTCGTCTCTGCAGCGTTCTGAAGCCAAAGAAGGCAGGTTTGCTGGCCTGTGCCATTGTCACCTAGCCAGCCTAGTCTTGTTTTACAGATTCCCTCATACTTTCCTTGATGACCCTTAGCCACATCTGGTGTTTTGGCTGATTCTTTCTGAGAGGCAGGAGGAATAACGTGATTTTCCAGGGAAAACTTACCTGTGCATTAAAGTGTGTGACTGCTCTCTGTGAGTGTCCCAGTGTCCCATGGCCTTTTCCAAAGTGTTAATAACAAGGTTTATGTGAGTGACTGAGACAGCACCGTGTCCATCTCCTCTCCGCCCTCCTTGGCTGCAATTGTGCCTGGCCCAGAACCATGAGGCTGATTAGCTAAGGGCTCCGTCATCAACTCCTTCCTCTCCACCCTGCTCCTCACAGCACAGCTGGAGGTTCTCTTGTGCATGCCCGTGCACGCAAGTGCTGTTCAGCCCTGCATTGCTCTGGTCTCCAGCATAATCCAGTTTGTTCTCTTTAGTGCTGATGACACCTCCTGGTCTAGTGTCATCTACAGGGCTTCACAGTCACACCTTCCTTCTTGTTGACCATCCTGGTGGAAATAAGGTCAAGGCTGTTCTCAAGGCCAGCTGCTCTGCCGGAAGCCCATTCTTTGTGCATTCCTTTCTTCTCCTGCATCTTCTGTCCCAATTAACCTTGTCATTATTCCCATCAGGAGATGAGAGCAGCTGGATGGGTGAACACTGTCTGAGGCAGAACATAGATCAGGGTCCAGGATGTGGGTAGGTCCCTCTTCTGGCTGTGCAGGAACAGCAGGCTGACTTCAAGGAGAGCATCATAAGGGAAAAGTAACTATCCTCTGGAAAAGGCTCAGGTCCCTTGGAACAGGAATATGGGAGATGGTAATCTTTGCATACATCAACAAAAAATATATTTATTTCACAAAGGCACTCCAAGTCCCATCTATGTTTATTGAATATTTAGTAGATAAAAGATGTTTTGACTTCTTGAATTTAGCAGCAGGAACAGAAATCTTTTATCTCCAAGCTCTGCAGATATAAAGGAAATAATTATTTCACTAGAAGATTGTATGCTTCCTTGGAGATTGGAATGTTCTTTCAGGAGTGCATTTGTCTTTGAGGATAGCAAAGATTCCTCACACTGGGCATAGCTCAGAGCATCTTTCCACTGATGCCGAATTTGTTTTTGCCTTTTTTTGCTTTTGCATATTCTCTATATTCTTTACACATTATTTGTAGCTGTGTAGCATATTATTGAAACTACGTACTGTCTGTCCTTCTGGGCTAATAAATTCTAAAAACTAGGTTAAAAATACAGTTAGAATGACATAATTTGTTCTCTTTTGTGATGTTTTGGCCATTTTGCTAATAATTTGCATGTTTCCAGTCAGCTTTATTTGCGGGCAGACCTCACCTGAGGAAGGCTAGTAGTTATTTTTTCCATATGAAATCACATGTGTCTTCATGTGATTCAGGGTTATAAAAAGGTTATTGTAATCATGCATTTCTACTATAAAATTCCTTCAGGGCTGATATGTAATGTATGCTATACTGGGAGTATACTTTGAACTTAAGCCCAAGCTCTGCAATGAAAACTTAAGGGTTTTCACAGTTGCCACGGCTATGATGACACAAATACACTCAAAATGAGGAAACTACAGTAAGCAGAACAGGGGACACTGGAGAACACACAGAGCAGAGCAAGGCACATCTGAGAACATAGCTAGAATTTGCTGAGTTTTGTGAAAAGTGCAGGGTAAGATTTTGAACAAGTATGAAATTTACCAAACAGTTACTTGTGAATTTTAACAAGTGTGCTCTAGTTGCAGGTTTAAATTGTTGGTTGTTCATGCCAGAACTGCACTCTGTCCAGCTTGTGGCCTCTTTGTCAGTGTGGTGTGGGAGGGTGATAGTTTGGGCCATTTGGGCTGTAACACTTAGAGTGGAGACACTTACAGTGTCTTTTGTTTGCTGTAACCGATATCCATTGGAGATGGAGAAGATAGAGTCTGTTACCTCAATTTACTCTTACTAATGGTGAGTTTTCTTATCAGAATCAGGGGTTCACTCTACAGGTGCCATGACTGCGATCACTTGGAACAGGGTCTGCTGAAGGCAGTCGCCTTCCAGGAGAAAGGGTGGCATTGCTTGGAGTACCCCCAGACCCACGGTCTGTCACCTCAAGGCACTGAGGAGCTAGATGAGGGATAATCAGGTGAAATGCAGGGAGCTCTTTTTTACCTGTGAACGACACTGCTCTCAAGGAGCCAGAATGTTTCTAAAGTTCATGATAGGTACAGCATGATGGAAATATAGGTATGTTTTTGTCACTGATGGGGGACTAATGACAATGTTTTTCTATTTTCTGAGAGTCTGTTTCAGCTCTTGAGACCAGCAAGGGAGAGCGGATTTAAATATTTTTAAACTCTTTGTTTTCCCAAGGGAGACACTAAATATATCTGTTCTGCCTTCCTGCTGGGAATATTTTCATGCAATAAAGTCAAGGTAACAAAGTAGGCAACTAGATTTCTTAATCTTCTCCTTCATCTTTGCTAAATAAATGCCTTTAGGGATAAAAAGTTGAACACAGAATCACGGAATGGTTTGGATTGGAAGAGCCCATCTTAAAGCCCACCTTGTCCTACTGGCAGGGGCACCTTCCACTATCCCAGGTTGCTCCAAGTCCCACCCAGCCTGGCCTTGGACCCTTCCAGGGATGGGGCAGCCACAGTTTCTCTGGGTAACCTCTACCAGGGCCTTCCCACCCTCACAGGGACGAATTTCTTCCTAGAATCCCATTTAAACCCTGCCCTGGCAGTAGGAAGCCATCTGAGTGTATCTGTGGCCTCCTCTGGATTTGCTCCAGCAGCTCCACATCCTTGTGGTGAGGACCCCTGAACTGGAGGCAGCACTGCAGGTAGGGTCTCACCTGAGCCCACAGCTGCCTCGAGTGATGGGCTTCTTCTCCCAGCACAGCTTTCACCCACAGCCCTGCACTCCCTTCACTAGGCCCCTACTGCACACACTGCCAGCCACCACAAATTAAGGCCGTGTAATGAGATTTCTGCATCTCTGTGCATCTCTGTTTCTGTTTGATGTCTCACTGATGTGATTTCATGATTTCTGATGATATGTTACTATTTTTAGTTATTTTCTGCCTTTCCAAGAGAAAGGGAAGCAGGAAGCCAAGCAATCTGCAATGTATCACTGCTCTTCAGAGGAAGAGTCATTCTTTGGCCTTGGGATGATTTTGTGCTAGTTATTTTCCCTCTAAAGACTAGTGTGTGAGCCATTGTGGTTTGCCATAATCCTGGATTATTACAGATCAGTGGTCCTACTTGAAATCCAGGGATTGAGCCTAGCAGAAAAAAAATCCATGTGACATTTACATATATAGCGGTTTCATACTCCAGTTCTCTTAGATGACTGAGGTGATTAACTGTTTAATTGTTCATATTCAGAAATTATTCTTTGAAATTAAGTGTAGAGGCTCTGGGGAAAAAAAAAAAAGAAAGAGAAAAAAATAATAAGGCTTTGGTCAGCCTTGCTGGGAGCTGTTTTTGCTTCCCGTGCACCCACTGCTTTGTCATAGTGGGAGAGCAAAAAAAAAGGTAATTTTTACCATCAGTGGAATTCTTGTCTCCTTTTTATTTCTCTTTTCTAAATGTCTTTATTGCATCTCCGTAAAGCTGGAATTGGAACCTGTGAATTCCTGAGGTGAGTGTGTGAGCTGAACTCTGTGTAGTGAAACCATCAGGGAAAGCTGGTGACAGCACCTGGCCCTGGGAATGAGAAACTTCTGAAATCAAGGGCAGCTGCAGTAGCAGGCTCAACTGGGTATGCTTCACCACCACCAGATTTTTCCCTTGCCTCTAAAGTGAAAGAATGCAGGCAACAAATTTGCAATGGAGTGTTAAAACTCAGTAGCCTGGGCATTGGGATTGTACCACAGAGCTTTATAAAGAGTATATTGGCTTATTTTAATATGTATTTTAAAAGTCCATGGAACTGTACTATTTGGTTGTTTCTTTGGGGTTTTTTTTGTCTCCTACTTGGCTTCAAACTGACAAAGAACAGAGTTATATTGGATATTGGGAAGAAATTGTTCCCTGTGAGGGTGGGGAGGCCCTGGTGCAGGTTGCCCGGAGGAGCTGTGGCTACCCCTGGATCCCTGGAAGTGTTCAGGGCCAGGTTTGGATGGGGCTTGGAGCAATGTGGTCTAGTGGGAGGTGTCCCTGCCCATGGCAGGGTGCTGGAGCAATATGGTCTTTAAGGTCCATTCCAACTCAAAACCATTCCGTGATTCTATGCTCCTGTTAAATGTTTATAATGAAAGAGCAGTGTTTGTAGTGTCTGCTTTCAGAGGTCATTGGAATTTTACTGTTCTGAGGCCAGAATTGTGGATTTGATTCCTGTGAATATTCCCTGCCCTTAGGAAGGCTTGCTGGTGAGCAAGTGTGAGTTAGCATCCACTGAACTTCAGAATTTCTTCTTTGGGCATCAAACGTATGTGCAGCATTTAGGGAGGATTGGCTGGGCACAGACTGAGATGGAAAACATGAAAAGTGGGAGAGTAAATAATAAGGATTCTTTTTCTGTTATACGTGGGTTTGGTACTTTTTGTAAATATTACAGCCAGAAAATGTTCTGATGGGAAGGAGAATTACAAGTTAGTGATGCCTCTGTCTGGTGATTTTTAGGAGGTTTAAAGGGTTGGGGTGATATACTGGTTCCTCTTCAAGTTACTGAGAAATTCCCATAGCTTCAGTAGGGCCAGGATTATACAGTCTTTCTGAAAGAAATGGAAAAAGTGAAATGCCAATGGATATTTATTTACTGAGTTGCACTTACACAATAACAAGTACTTGCAGTATGGCTGCCTCTGGGAGCCTGGTTAATCAAAAAAAGTTAAAAAAATATTTAAAACACTTGATGCAGTTTGTGTTCTCTGTCTCTTCTGCCCTGTTCAGATTTTCCAGCACCATGGGAAGGCAGAGTTTGGTGCAGAGAGCATTGTGTGACTGGGGATTTCCTGTGTGCTGGGGATACACTTGGTAGATTCAGTTTGGGCAGGGCAGGTGCTGGAGCCAGTCTGGCTGCTCATCTGGGCCACCTGCAGCCACATGCCTTGGGCCGTGGTCCAGCATCGACATCGTGGTGGAGGTGAAGTGCTGCCTCTGCTGTCTGTTTCTGCTCGCAAGAGTAACTCATACGAACATCAAGTGCCTGTTTTCCCCAAACTTCTGGTGCAGCTTGTGGGTGTACTCACATCTCTGACTAAAGTTAATTCTCTGCTGCTTCTGTTGGCTAGTGGGGCATTTCCCTGGATGCTGAATGGAATATCTGTTGTGATCTTACTGAGAAAAAGTAAAAGCTGTCTGGATACCCTCGTGAGAGCTCACTGGTGCCATGATGAGCAGCAGTGACATCTGGAAATTAGGAACATCTTCCTTGAGCAAAGCCCTGGCAGGAACCCTCTCCTATTCTGCTGTGTTGGCTGCTCACTTCACTCTGGATTTGGACTTTTCCTGCTGTCAGAGCTTGTGATGTGCAGGGAGAAGCTCAGGTAAAATGCGTCCTGATGTCAGAGCGGGTATAAGGTGCTGCAGAGCCAGAATCTGGGTCAGGCCCTTGGGCTCCTGCACACAAATGCCATCGTTTGATCTCCTCAGAACCAGGATGGGCTGTCTTGCAGTGCTTTTATCCAAAATGCTGTTCTGCCCTACAAATACTTAGGGCAATACTAATTTTTAATATTTTTGTCTCCATGTCTTTCTTTTCCAGGTGCTTAATTGATTTCTAATTTTATGTTTCTTTGATTACTTTTGGGTTGCAAAATATCAGTTATGAGGAAAAAGATGGAGCCATATTTGTAGAAGAGTTAATTTCCTCTAAATTAAACCAAAACAGCAGCAGCAAATCTAGGAATCTTATTAATGGTGACCTATGTTACTGGAATAAAATTGGGCTTGTACCTTCATTTCCTTTTTAATTTATTGTTGAGAAACCTGTGAATTATTTCCTTAATGTGCATTCATTTTTATTGTTCTTAAATCCCTCATTCCTGCTGGGGGTGGGGTGGGGGGGGGCGGAGTTACATGCTCCTGGGTGGAGAAATGGGAGCAGGAAAGTGGTGAAAGCTGAGCCACTGCAATGTGATGGGGATTAAGCCCTCGGCTGTAATTAAAACGGTTCATCAATAAAGCTTTAGCACAGAGTGCTTACAGCAAAATCCTGAGGATATGGAGATTATACCAGGAAAAGACTCTTTGTTGGAATAGTTTCCATCAGCCTCCAGATGGTGCAAGTGAAACTGCTGCTTCTCAGCTCTGTTGCTCATTGTCAATGCCTGTTAGGACTTCTTTTCCTTTTTCACTCATTCTGAAATTACATTGTTCTGAAAAAGGTTTCAAAAATAAATCCACAAATTTACAAAGCAGGTTGTTTTATAAAGTTCTCAGAATCCATAAAACAAGTTGCTGGGTGAGTGACTAAGGGATTTCAATGTTTAATTGGCATCTCAGGAGGAAACACATATTTAAAAAATCTAAACCCTTGAACAATCTTAAAATATAATTTAAAAGTAAGTGTTTAGCCTTTGAGGTGACTTCTTTATAGCAGAAGAAAGATGTTGGCATTGATGCTATTTCTAGAAAATTCTCTGCAAAACAGCATAACTGGAAAAACACCAAACGCTTATTAGAGTAAATTTGGACAGGAAGTGGAATAAAGTTAATAGCCCAGTTAGACATTAAAGACACTGCAGAACATGGAGTGTAGAGAAGCAAGACGTGGCTAAAGTGCATTTGATTGTTTTTATAAATACAGGTATGTAGGAATGCAAACTGAGTCATGCTCCCAGGAATTACTGAGCAGTTTTAAAAGTTTATAAGAATCATAAATAATGTGACTTTCAGTCATCTGCAGAGAGGATCCAATTTATAATTATGGAAAAGCACTAGGGAATGTACACGGGGTTTACCCGGAGAGTGCAGCAGTGCAGATTGGTTTATGTGCAGAATTTAACAAAATAATCTTACTGAGCATTTAAATGGGTTAGTTTCCATGGAAGTCTCTGCCAGAAAAGATTCTTACCAGTGTCTGTTTCTTTTGGAGTAAAACAAAGCTTTAATTTGTTAAACTGGAATTCTCATGCCCCTGAGCAGTGATGTTTGTAGAGAGAACATCTCCCTCAAGCAGACGGCAGAGAGAGAGAGGAATTTTCCTCCCTATTATCCATGCTTTTAGACAGATAAGATTTCTCCAGCCAACGTACATGTGTTGGTGAATCTGATGGGCCTGGACCTAAGGAGGATTTGGCAAACAGATGGAGAGAGAGAGAGAGGCAGGGTCAGGAGCAGAGCCTTGTGAGCTCTTCACAGATCCCTGTTACTTCCTCTTGGCCAATAAACATTTTTAAGGGTAGATTAAAGCCTGCTTGGCTTAATTTCCTTCTCACTCTCATCCTCAGCAGCTCCAGATCCAGGTCTGCTCCAAACCCAGCCGTGCTCATGCAGCTCAGCTGTTGGGTTGGTGTTCTAGTTTCTGGACTGGTTGGTGCAGATGATGCTGTACTTCTGGCTTCCTTGGATGGAGGATGGAACTATTCAGGAGTAATGTAATGAGAATAGAATTTTTGAGTTTGTAAGACAGGCCAGGATGTGTACTGTAGCTGGTGGGATAGCTCTGCTGTACTGTGCCCTTCTGAGCCTGGTGGTAATGTTCAGGCTTGTTTTCTGGGGAGAGGCATGTGTTCTCTGAGCCTTAGGGACTTTTCCACCAGTTTGTGTCAGGGGTGGTACTAGAAGCAGCTGTTTCTAAATCTAGATGTGTGGGCTATGGGTCGTTACTGCATTCGTGAATTGTGCAGAAAACCTCTGATGACCACGTACCACACAAGAACCAGGCTGGTCCAGCTATATGCAGAGATGTGGAGATGTATTCACTTCCCAGGATCCTGCTTAGTTTAAATATTTCATGATACTTTATTATATGATATGGTTTAATGGTATTAGGTGATATTATATGATATTTCATTATATGGAGTCCCTGTGGCTCCAGTTCCTACTGTGAGTTGTGTAATACCCCCAGTGGAGCTGAACACAATGTTCCACATGTTTTACTCTGCTCTTGTGTGCTAGTGTCCACGGCAGGGAGTGACTAAGGCTTGCATGCAAGAAGTGACAGTTTACAGAAAGAACACCCCGAAATCAGGTATTTTCCTGTTCCGTTTTCATCATGAAATGACTGTACCTGTAAAACCTTTCCTCTGGTCCAGTGTCCTATGCGGGAGTCATGCTGCTGCGTGCAGCTGGTTCTGTGTTGCTGATAGTGGGAGTGAGCAGTACCAGAGTTGGGGCTTACATTTCCAAAACACTTGCACATTTCTGCAAGCCTTATCCCCCACAGGAATTTCCTCTACATCTGCATCATTAGAAGAGTTAGTCTGAAGGTTTCTGACATAGGTTTATTTAAATACATGATTGTGGAAAGAAAATTTTCCTTCTGTGACATCAAATTAACAGGAATCAAAATTCAACCCAACACAAAGAAGACCAGCATTGCTGAAGATGATACGGTTGTGCTGGTTTACAGAACTCATGTTGGACCATAGTTTATATATTTTTAATGCATTAAAGATAAAAATACGTTTTTTATATAGAATAGGCTCTTCACCCTGATTAAATGCTGTTGAGCTACTTACAGTACTTAAAAATTCTTATTTCTGATTTTGTAATTTATATTCCCTCAGTTTATATTCTCTCAGATTTCTGATTTTGTGAGGAGAGGAAGGGTCATGGTATGGCAAACCCACTTTACATGTAATCCTTATCTGTGCCTCCATCTCCGCTTCTTCCCTATGCAGAAATTCATAGAGTTTGAAGATGCACTGGAACAGGAGAAGAAAGAGCTACAAATCCAAGTGGAACACCTTGAATTTCAGGCTCGACAGCTGGAGCTGAAGACCAAAAACTACGCAGACCAGAGTAAGCAAAGCTGTGCACCAGACACCATTATACACATGCCTTCCACACACATACAGTGCTACTTTAAAAATTCTAATTTTAATTTTAATACTTTTTTTGTTTGAATGTAATTTGTGCAAAACCAAAAATATCTGCTTAGATATAAAATTCTGAGCCTTCCAAAGGGTGGGATGTACTCACACTAGTTCAGTGGAGTCTACATTTCTTTTTTTGTGGGCAGTCTCACCAGGTGCAAGGTGCAAGACTTGAGCCTTTGGAACCTGGTTTCCAGTTTCTCCTTGTTGAATCTTCCATTCTTATAAAAACCATCACATTAATTAGTTAGTTAGTTAGTTACTTAGTTTGTGTATTTGGTTTTACAAATATTTCCTTAATATATGCAGCCATTAAAGTTCCCCTCAGAATTTGTTGGTGTTTTGTCCAGTACTCCTGCTCCTCTAGTAGGCAGAAGAGCCAGTCCCAGAGGACAACTTAAATTGTTGCCAAACTAAGATGCTTACTGGGCACCAGGTTACTGCTGAAACACTTGAGTGGTTTTACTGCATTTGTGGTGCAGAATCGCTGGTATTGGGAACATGCAGGTACCCATGAACTAAGTTTGCAATAAAGATCAAATCCCACTATTCTGTTTATGTTTGTTTTATTCAGTATGTGTAAATTAATTTCTAACAAAATAGATTTTGTTTCTCAAATAGTTTATTTTGGGAGCCAGTTATATGTTAGCTGATAGCTAGGATCTTCTCTTGGCAGTTTCTCGTCTGGAAGAGCGTGAATCGGAAATGAAGAAGGAGTATAATGCTCTTCATCAGCGTCACACAGAGGTGGGATATAATCTTTCTAAACAAACAAACCCTTTGTGTATATCTACATGACTGTATCATGTCTAAGAACTTGGCTTTACAATCTTAGTGATGACTAGAGCTTCTGAACTTTGGGAACATCAGAAATTCCTGTCTGAAGGTGAAAAGAGGGTGGAGCCAGTCTGTGTTCACTGGTGCACAGTGGAGGCAAACTAGCATACAGAAGGCTCATCCTGAACAAAGTAGTAAAAAATACTTTACTAAAAGGACAATGAGCCCTGGCACAGGTTGTTCACAGGCATGTTGGAGTCTCCTTCCTTGGAGATGCTCATAAACCACCTGGATGTGGTCCTGGCAGCCTGCTCTGTGTGGCCCAATTTCAGCAGGGAATGGACTGATGGACCTTAGGATGTTCCTTCCAATCTCAGCTGTTCTGTGATGCTGTGCACAGTGCCCCACTACCTCATCTCCATTGCCAGCAAGCCTCCAGGAGATGTCTTATGTTGTTTTGGGATATGCTCTTTCAAGGCTCTTTGGTTATGAGATTCAGCTGAAGTAATTTCTGGCACTATTTGCTAAGAAATTTTCTATCAGATTGAACCGTTCACTTAAACATCAACTTAGAAGGCAACAGTAAAGACCAGGAAGTGTGCAAAAAAAACCCCAGGGAATTGGAAATGGATACTGTAGAAAACTAAACAAAAGCAGAAAATGAGCCTTTCCTTCTCATCTGTTTGCCTCATGGATTTTTCTCTCCTCACAGATGATCCAGACCTACGTGGAACACATTGAGCGATCTAAGATGCAGCAAGTTGGGGGAAATAATCAAACTGAGGGCAGTGTACCTGGGAGAAGGTAGGGCTGTGACCTCTCCATGTAACACGTCACCTGGGAACTTACACACTGAGTGAGCATGTTTAAGAGAGAAAACAGAGCAGGACCTTTTCCTGGGGCCGTGGATTGTAGCTGAAACTCTTTTTAATGGGTTCTGGGTGAGTTGTGGGTACTTAATGGTGAGGAGCTTGGTATATTGTTTTACAAAGGTGAGGCTTTATCATGCTGCTATTGCTCGGGCCTGTTGGAAACACGTTTATATTCTTGGGTAGTGTGTAAAGGTTTATCTATAAAATGGCTGGAGGTGTCAAAGTGCTTGTGTGTGTACATGTCTTTGTGTGTAGGATAGGCAGCAAAACTATAGCAATTAAATGCATTAGCTGTTACAGGATTTTTTCACCTGTTGCTCTTTCAGAGGAAGCTTTCTGCCAGTCACCAAAAATCCTGCTAATGTCCAAGAAATGGATTTTCCTCCCTTCCTACAGTGTTTGGGTTCTGACTAGAAACAGATTGTCTGAAACATAGGAATCAATTGAGAAAAACAAAAAAAAAAAAGCTAGATGTCAGGCAGAAGAGACAGGCATGAGGGGTGCAGAAAGCTTGAGAGGACATGGTGTAAAAAGAACCAGTAGTTCGTAGGTGCTCATCTGTTGAGAAAATGTCCCTTATCAGACTATTTTTCTTCCTTCTCTTCTATACCTCACAGTCTGGAAATCCAGAGTGAGTTTCCAGAACATGATCTGATCCTAGTGGTAGAAATGGAATGGGATAAGTGCATTAGGCTTGTTTCTTTCTCCACTTATACTTCTGGAAGTAAGAATATATCTCTGGAAATGCTTACACAATAAAATCTGAAAGTACCGTAGGCAAAAGCAAAGTTAGGGCATCTCTCTTTTAAAGGGTGGGTCCTATGTGCACCTGCCAACTTTGAGTCATAGAATCGTAGAATATCCTGAGTTGGAAGGGAGCCACAAGGATTATCAAAGTCCAACTCCTGAGAAATGGTAGTAGAAATGGTTTTTAATGAGCTTTTCCTTCTCTGACTCTCAAATAAGCAGATATTAATTGTGGCTTTATGTTAACATTCTGTGACTGAACTGCCTGGTGAAAAGTGTTGCAGGTTATATCTACAAGGCTGCCAGTCTCTGTGGGGAAGGGCAAAATTTTCATCAAGAATTGCCTCTTCATGTCAGAGAAGTTAGTCTTTTACCCTTTAAGCGTGGCATATTGCTAGCGTTCTTGGAGAGAAGCAGTATGTCTGAAAAGCCCATGATGAGATTGTGATCCAAGTCTGTTGGAGCTACCAGTGGAAAATAGGAGTTTTCCCTTAATTTACAGCTTTGCACTGTTTGTGCGTGTGCACGTGTAGCTCTCTGTTTGTTGTGCTTGTGTGGAAGCACCTGGGACAGGTGTGTTCTGATGTTGCACATGATGCTGGAGGGAGGAACACTAGTGTTTGTGGATTTTAGTGCGCTGGGTGGGGGGATAGGCATAATTTCTCATGATCTGTGAAACAAAGTCAGGTGCATTTATTTAAAATAAATGGGACTAGGGAGAAATTTGTGCAGCAACTTGTGTGGGGGCAATGTGTATCAATGGCCATCCAAGAGGCTTAGTGAGTTTGTACCCTCTTCCACATGGTTGCAGTACATGTGTACCTTGTGTCTATCATAGGTTGCATGTTTTACATGACATTTGCTCTCTAATGGTTGTTCTTTTTGTCTTGCTTTTTGTGGGATTGCTGCTGTTTGGCTGTTATATTTGTCACTGCAGTCATCGCCAGTCCTGGAGGAAAAGGTAAATCCTATTGCTGCATCTGAACTTCAGTAATCCAAGCGTTGGAGGTTGCTGTGGAGTGGTGACAGTGTGATGCTGGGAATGTATTGCGTATTTGCTCTGTGTCTACTGGCTCCTTTGCTGGACTTACTGGTTCAGAGGTGCAGAGGGAACCATGGAGCTTGGATAACACAACAGAGAGAAGCTTGTGCATGCAAATGCAGAAGACACACAAGTTTGGTCCTAAAACAGGAACAGATGTCTAGGATGAGATGCTTACGCTTCACATCCCCTAATGTTTTAAAAAGTCATAGAATCATAGACCTGAAGAATCATAGAATATCCTGAGTTGGAAGGGCTCCATAAAGATTATAAAATCCAGCTCCTATCCTTGCACAGACACCTGAACAATCCCACTGTGTGCCTGAGAGTGTTGTCCAAACGCTCCTGGCACTCTGTCAGCCTTGGGGCCGTGACCATTCCCTGGGGAGCCTGTTCAGTGCCTGGTGCTCTGGGGGGAAGAAACTTTTCCTGAAATCCAGCATAAAACTCCCCTGATACAGCTTCATGCAATTCCCTCAGGTTCCAAGAAATTTCGTCTCTCTTATTTTACTCTAGAGAACAAGTCATGCTTGATTTCTTCGTGGAGCAGAACAAGTGTGTCATTGTCAGTAGCTTTCCAAAGGCACTTCTGGCTGATGGTTGGGCAGAGAATGCTGTGCCCAGAGCCTTCAAAGAGACTAGTTCTCCTCTTTAAATGCTGGCAAACATACTGTAGTTTTGTTATGTTTTGTAAACTGCAGGATTGTAGAACATCCTAATCCCAGGTTTTGGCTAGTGCAAACCTCTATTGGAGAGTGTGCTGTTCACCTTGTAACTCAAGTCCTAACACTAACAAGTGTTAAGACTCACCATGGCTGTGTCCTGGAAAGATTTGGGTATATGAGGGCAACTGCAGCACTCAAAATTTAGACCTGCCCTGAGGATACTTTAAATTTATTTGAATTTAAATTTGATAGCCAACTCCAGGACTGCAAAATTTGAGTTAGCTCTTCTGGGGTGTTTGCTCTTTCCTCTCTCCTGCAAAGTTTTGAAGAGGCTTGAAGGTGTTTCCAAAGAAACTCAGCAAGGAAATTTCCTAACAGTCTGTGCTAAAATTCTTTCCTGAAGATTCTACAGCTTCTGATGCTACAGAGACCCTGTACCTCTGTCTCTGTAGCAGGGACTGTGAAATTCATACATTTCCTCTCCGATTGGTGGTTCCTGTATTTCCTTGTGTGTTAAGTGTGTATTGTTTGCATATCAACAAAAAATAAAAAGGGAAAATATAATTTAATGTCTCTCAGTATATGTTTGGGGCAGCTTTTTATGTCTCAGTATTGTTCGTGAGTTACGTCAGGTTATTCCAGCATAGTCACTAAGATATTCTGGCTGCACCTCTGGTTTCACAAGGACTGTTCTGCAGTTATAGGAAACTTTCTCCTGCTCCATACACCTGTGAAGGCAAGACTCTTAAAACTGTCATTATGTCCTGAAGAAAGGAAAGATACAAAATTAATGGTTAAAGCATCTCAAAAAATGGACTAGTTTTGTTTTTGTCCATAAAAAGATTTTTTTGAAGTAGACTCTTAGGGACTCTTTAACTGTAAAACTAAGAATTTTCTGATTTTGTGGCATAAAGTGGCTCTGATTTCTAGTTTTGAATCCCTTCATAATCTCTTAACACATAATTAACTCTGCTTTCTGTGGTGCTTGGATCAGTGCCAGGGTGGAGATTGCCTAGGAGGTGAAACATCTGTCTAGTATGTTGTTTAGAAACTTTTGTAGAAACTTGAAATCCAGCTGTCAGAAACTCTCAGGGTTTTGGAATGATAGTGGGATTAAGAGAGGTACCTACAGCAAACAGGCAGAGGTAATTGTCCTTTGGCATAATGACCTAGTAAGAGCAGGTGTAAGTGGCAGGTTACAGTCATAAATTAGGATTTAGACAAACAGCAGTGTAATGTTTTCAGTAAATCTTCAGCGATTATTTAAGTCACAAACAGCAAGATACCTTTGGTAGTGGAAAGGAAAAGCTACAAGGAAACTGACAGTTCCTATCACATAGGATTCTGGGTTTGAATCTGTGGAAAAATGATAGAATAATTGGAAAATATCTCCAAGATCATCAAGTTCAACTTTCAGCTGGTTACCCTCATGCCCACAAAATCATATCGCAAATTGCGATACACCCACACATCTTTTGAATGCTTCCAAGGATTGTGACTCCACCACTGCCCTGGGCAACGTGTTTCCATGCTTAAACAATCTTCCAGTGAAGAAATTTTCTGTAATATTCAACCTGAACCTACCCTCGTGCAACTTGAGGACTGTCCTCTTGTCCTGTTGCTTGTTATCTGTGAGAGGGTTAATGATGTTGTGTCAGTGATCTGTGTTCCTCCAAAATCCAGTTACATGCCTCCTTCCTAAAAGGGTTTGTGTATGAAACTTCCATGTCCAAGTCTAGTATCTTCAGGAGGGGATTTTAATGCAAGTTCCTAGGAAAAGTAGGAAAAGGCCACACTGGAAACACCTTTCTGCCCCATCTTGCCTATCCAGGACAGGCCACAGGAGGCCTTTTTGCCTATTCAAGGTAGGCACTGATACAGCAATGCAGCATGCTGCAGTGGCTGGGGAATGCTGGGAGTGAGAAGGTTGGGCATTGTAGTTTTTCTCAGCAAATGTTGTCTTCCCTGCTGGACACTTAATCTCTGTCCTTCCTAAAAGAGCTGGCAGGTGTACCATACCCTGTGTTAGTGTGTTTGCTTTGTCCCAGGGGTCCTGTAGCAGTTGTTTGCCATGGCCGCAGGTAAGGTGGCTGCGCTTGTTCCCCAGCCTGGGCATGACACCCAATGCTGGTGATCATTACAGAAAGGCACCTGGAGGTCTGCTGTTACTAACAGCATTCCGCAGAAAGGCAGGTTTCATCACACCCCCACAATTAAGCAGAAACCCTGTGCAGCAGTAGGTGCAGAATGACTGAGTCTTAGTGTGAGTGCACATCACAGAGAATCAATTTAGTTCAGCTCTGTTGGGACTGGACTCAATTTGAGATACCCTGAGCCATTTGCTGGGTTCGGCAAGCTGCTGCCACAGCCTTTCCACCTCCACTGCTTCCTCTGGATTTTCTCCCACTGAAGCTTGGTCTCAAAATCTGTGCCAGCTTTTATGTTCAGAATCAAACCTGCAGCGGTTGCCAGAAAGGAGAGGATGAACAGAACACACTTAAAGACACCTAGTAATGCATGATGCATTAATTTATATATTTGTTTAGTTTCTGAATTGAGAGTGTATTGTAATATGGGTATGGAGGGAGATCAAAGAGTACAAATACTCTTTCTTGCTTAAAATTGGAAGTGATCCAACCCCTCTAGTTCCTGTTGTTGAAGCTCACCAGATTTGGGGTGGAATGTCATAAATTTCATGTAGATGACACTTAAAAGCCTTATTCCTCACCCTGTGATGACATCTCTAGAAGCTATGGAGCTATTTTTTTTTTTTTTTGGCTGTGAGAGTTGTTTGAAGTGGCTTATTTTCCCCCCAGTACCTTTGTTTCTCAGAAGAAGCAGTGACTTAAATTGGATGGTGGTTCCCTGCACTTTTGTGTTCCTCCAAATTTCTCATACTGATTGAGCAGTCAGTTGTACCTTTATGGCCACTTACCCTCTCTCTCTTAGAGTTTTCTCTAAGAGAAACTCTAGCAGAAACACCACGGGACTGAGCAGTCAGCAGCATAAGTGTGGCAGTTGGGAGTTCAGACAGTGGCCACATGAGGGTAAAAGTTGCAGTCCAATTTCTAGTGACTAATATTTCACATGCATTAGTATGCTGGTTTTTTCTATCAGAACCTTGTGCATGGTTAACACGCTTTCCTCTCTCTCCCTGTTTGTCTCTTTAGCAGGAAGGAACGTCCCAGCTCCCTGAATGTCTTCCCGCTTGCTGATGGCATGGTATGTGGGCAGATAGGGGCCAAGATCATCCCAACACTTGACCACTGGCACCTGACTGACCTCGGGCAGCTGCATTCCAACTCCAGCTACAAGGTTTTCTAGACCATCACAGAGCAAGGGATTCCCACTCTCTCACTGTCAATAACATCTCATATTTTCATTAAGCTGGGGACAATCTGTGTCCGTAACCCTTTGCAGCCTCTCCCTGTGTGTTTGCTCCCATAGTAGCTGTGCTGGAGGTGGGAGGATATTCTTCTGCAGATCTGGCATATGGTGCAGGAAAGATGTGACACAGCTCTTCATGCTGCTTGTCTCAGGAATAATCTCCTTTACTTGGCTGGCCCCAAGTTGAGAGGGATGTGTGTGAAGGCAGTTAGGGATTGAGTGAAGAGAAATCCTTCACTTCTTAATAGCTTATTTGGAAGAGGACATGGTGGAACCTGTCCCTTCTCTCCACTTTGATAAGAGCAATGGTTCTGCAACTCAAGTGGGGCCAGGCATTTGCACTTGCCCTTAAGTGTTTATAATTTTTGTCTGATCTCCTAGTCTTCCTATCTTCACTAAAAAGGGCTCCTTCATATCCTGTCTGGATGCTCAAATCTTACACTGCACTTAAAGGTCTCAAGTTCCTTCTTTGCGTAGTCACTGCTCTAGTCTTAAACTGTCCACCTTCTCTCGCCATTACTGCTCTGCCTTCTGCACCAGGTCTTCCAAAATCCTCATAGCATTGCAGCTGCACTGAAGCAGCTCATGGTGCTGCCTGACACATCCTGTGCTCTGCTCTGCTGTTCAGGGGTCTCCACACTGCTATTCGGAGATTGATTGAACCCCAAGGCCCAAGTGGTGTGCTCTGAGCTGACAGCTTACTGCAGCTGTTTACAGATTAGGCTATGCATGGTGACCCACATTTCCCATGAGCTGTACGTGTAGACTTTGCAAAGTCTTTGTGCTCAGGATCCCACCAAATTCTTCTCTTTAAATGATTTTTCACAAATGCCTGGTGACAGGTCTGAGGGACACTGGTTTCTCTGCTGAGCACAGCTCAGTGTGTCCACTGGTGTTTCACAGAGCTTCTACTCTACTTCAAAAGTGTCTGTTTAAATTTACCTTCACTCTGCTTGGGATTTGTGGAACATAGACTGTTTTATGTGTCACATTTAAGGACTGGTCTCCTTTTGAAAAGTTGTGAATCACTGATCCTGTAAACAACATTGAGGCTGTAAAGGCAAAGAGGAGATAAAAAGAAATCCCCAGCTTGTTGTACCCATTCTACGTGTCTCCAGATTCCATGAATTGGCTCTCGTGTGAGGGACTCTACAGCAGTGGCCTTCTTGATGCGTAGACAAATGTACAATTCACTCAGAAAACAAAGCAGCAAGTTAATTTTTTTAACACTACCTCTGTATAGCAGCCAGGCCTAGCACAGCACAAATGTCAGCACTTGGTCAGCTCTCTACCATTGTGGAATTTGGAAATGCAAAATATCTTTGCCTAGGATTTAGGGTTCTTAGGGTCCTTACTGTCGTGTTAGAGGCACAGAATTTTGAGAAATGTAGCAACTTGCAGAATGCCGTTCAGATGCTACAGTCATTTCTGGAAAGCTCTGCTTGGAATTAGGGAATAGCAGTGCCACAGTACAGTAACATAATAATGGATGGTGGAAATGAGGACAGAGTGTGAGTGTGTTTCCTCATACTACTGCTGTGCCAGCACAACCAAAAGGTGGACCCCAGTCCACCTTTGAAATCAGTTATTTCTCAGGCTTTCCAAGCAATGCTGCACACCTTGGTGTGAACAGATCTTCCAGTGATCAGGATTGGAGTGGGGATTAGTTTTTAGTGAAGAGCTGGGTGAAAACTGTGGTTAGATCCATCTTCCACAGCCTTACTAAGGTCTAATTCCCTAAGTGGTCCCACTGAGGACTTGCAAAAGAAGTAATCCCACATCTACATTGCAGGGGAATGCAGCAGCAATCCAGATAAATGGGAAACTTGGTTGTCCAGCTTTAGGTAGTAGAGGTTGTTCTACTTTGGGCAGGAAAGACACACTGCACAGGGATTGGAACTAGGCAATGCTTAAGATCCTTTCCACCCCAAACCATTCTGTGATTGCTGACTGGATCTCTTAGTTATTTGGTGGTGCTGGTGGTGGTATCAGGCCAAAAAAATCTGCTTCCAAGAAAGCTCTGTGCAGAAGTAGCAGTGTGCTGCTCCAAATGTGTCGTGCTGGGATTCATGCTGGTGCCTGTTAGGAAGATTCAGAGTAGAATGCTGGGATAAAGGAGGCTAGATGGTACAGTGCACCTAAGGAGCTTGTGCTGTGGAAGACTCGGATGGTTAGTCTGTTATGGATAATTTCCTGAGTATGGAGCAAATTAGTGAATAATTAAAGGATGCGATTGACTTACTTACTAGTTTAGAGTAGAGATTTTCCTGCCACAAGCTTCTTGCACACTCAGTGACTGAAATGCTATATCCTAAATCCTCTACATGACTGACTTCTCAGAGGTGTGGCTCATGCCGCCCTTGCCTCTTCTTCAGACCACTGATATTTTGCTGGTATCACTCACACATGACTCACCTTCCCAGTATGTACCTGACTATTCTCACTAGTTTTCCTTCTTCATGGGGCCATGCTGTACTTACCTTTTAAGTGTTTTTGTTTACTTTTTATTACTATTTTCTATTTTAGGTGCTATCATTATTTTATTTTTGCATTCAATTTTACATTTATTTTATACATTGTTTTGGAGATGAAAGTCCTTAACGTTTTTGTTTTTATGTACTATGCTTTCAGTGTTATAACCATACAATTGTGGCTTCTCATGGTGACATATGACTGCTATGAATGTTGGGCCTTTACAATGCATTTTGGAGGTCACTACTACACAGTTGATGTTTAGGAGGTTGACAGGTATGGCTGTAGGTAAGTGGTGGCGGTGGAGATTATTCTTTGGGTGAGCTATGGGTTTTGGAGAATGCCTCCTGTGTCTCCTGTGAGAGGAGAGCTGTACTCTTAGTGCAATATTTAGCATTAACAGAGCACTCAGACAACAGAAAGAAGATACAGCTTCTGGGCTGTGAAGAGGAGCATGTTGGTAGTACTTACTTTTGGGAGGAATTTCTCCAATGCAGGTTGGAAGGTTGATAAAGTATGTTTTCTAGGTAAATACAAAACTCACATCTATAACGAAAGGGTCGTGAAAGACCAAGGCAGTTATTTACTCAGGGTGTTCAGGGTAAGGGACAAGTTATGTCAGTTAACAAGAAGTTACAGAATATGGCTGATATGCATGTCACCCTATAGACACTGATGATCAATGGCTTTTGTATGACATCTGGGTCATAAGAACAAGAAATGTCAAGTGGAGTGGACCCACCTGGGTGTCTCTTACAGGGTTAAGATGCTCATGAACTTTGGTTATTCTCATAGATTTAGAGTGGGTCCATGAACATCCTTGAATTCTTTCATCCAACAGCAGTTTTATTTGAGGAAAGAGGTTTTATGGTTACACTTCACACTTGATACTCTTTGTCCCTTTGTACATCAGAAAGCACAGAAGACAAACTGCAGTTGAGGTAGTCGAAAACGTACTGGATCCTATTTATTATCAAAAATCCCATTTAATTATTTTTTTTTCTTTACATATTAGGAAAGTAGCTCCTAAACAAGGAATATGAAGTGGAGGTGGGAAGTGTGGTTTTCACATGTAGCTGCCAAAGTGCAAAGTTCTCATCTCAGTCTTGATGTTAAAACCAGCATATGTGGGAGATGATTTGGATATTCATATGGGAATGTGGGTGCTGTTTGGACTGACAATGTGGAAACTATACAAAATGTGGATTGCATTTAATGGTAGTACCATTTAAAAAAACCCGAGTTTGCAATATAAATGTGCAGAGGCAGTGTAAGCCCTTTGACTCCAACAGTGCAGTGTGCAGCAGGGCATTCTAAGGTAAACATATAGAGGCCAGTCTAATTAAAGGAAGATCTTAATAAGATTCCAGATTTAACAAAAATATGGCTGCAAAGGGTTAAGTCACCGTTTTTTTTCAGTCTTCTCACTCATACTGTATTGGATTTTTTGTCATGTTGTGAAGCTGTTATTAGAACAAGAGAAGGAGACTTGCAGGTGAGTGAAGTGAAACCATGTCACAGCTCCAAGGTTGGGGGGCTCAGAGCCCTCTCTGAGCAGAATCAGGATCTCTCTAGTACTTGTAGAGGAAGTGAGAGGCCAGTGGTGAAGATGGTAGCTGTGTCTGGATGTGCAGCTGCTGAATGTCATTGCATCCAATTGCAAATCACTGTCGCCTACAAGTCTTAGCATTAATTATGTCACCTCCCTGCAGGCAGTAATTAGAGCGTGCTGCCCTTGAGACTGGGGACATCTCATTTGGGTCTGAGAGAGGTCACAATGCTGGTCAGGGCATTCCTTGTCTGACTGAAGCAGGGCTGCTTTAATTGACAAACACAGGTCACAGTGTAAAACCCTGACAAAGCCTTGAAGCCTCCCTGTTCCTCAAGAGGTGATGGTACAAGAAGTGGGGCTGTAATGTCTGTTAAAACAAAGAGCCATTTTGCACATTCCATACTGAGAATCCATCTCCTGTGTTCATTTCTCACCTTTCTGAATTCTTGGGTATTGTCATCCTGCCATTTGGAAGTGGGAGACCGCATCTCTTTCGGCTGTGTTCTCAAGCTGGACCCATGCCTGCCTAGCTCTGCATAAGGTGATTTGGGGACATAGGTCTCCTACATCAGACAAGCCAGAGCATTCCAGTTCAGTTTCCTCTGTGCTTCTGCAGTTTAATGGCAAAAGCAGTTTGTTGTTTTCTCATCCAGCTGTGTTGGTGGCTTACAGTAATGACGTCAGCCAAGACTTTTAAGAGGCCACTTCAGATCCTTCCCAAGCAATATCCATGTTGTCTTCCAGCCTTGGGAAACACTGGCCTGGTTTGCTCCAAGGGCCAAAGCGCTTCAGCTTTCACTGTAGTCAGTGTAAGCTACAGGTATTTTCACCTGTGATAAGGCCACTTTTCCTGAGATCACATACCAATGTGATTTGTGAAGACCAGTATTCAGTAGTGAAGGAGGAAGGTAATCAGCCGTTTCACAGGTGGGATTTGCTTGTTGAGTTCAGCACGAGAACTCACTGCTTCACTGTGGTGGTATTGGCTGGTGTCACCAGCAAACAGTGGGACATGTAACTGGTACAGTGAGCAAGAACCATGCTCATAATGCTTTAAGGCAGCCATACACCAGCAAATGAAACTTACTGAAATGTATAATTGTGCTTTTCCCTTTCTGTTCTGCCACCCTGGAATTGCCACAGTGCCCCCCAAGACGAAATGTCTGAATCTGGGCAGTCCTCAGCAGCTGCTACACCGAGCACCACGGGAACCAAGTCCAACACTCCCACGTCATCTGTGCCCTCTGCTGCTGTCACCCCTCTGAACGAAAGCATCCAGCCCATCAGCGAGTACACCAATGGCACCTCCAAGAGCAATAAGAGGGCACGAGAAAAGCGGAACAGCCGAAACATGGAAGTCCAGGTCACACAGGAGATGAGGAATGTCAGCATAGGTATGGCAGCTGTAGCTCAGGTACTTGGTCACTAACATAATTGATTTCCCAGGGCTTCTGTCTCTCTGTTACAGGGAGTGGATGGGAGACTGCACTGTAAGTATAGATTTTGAGAAAGCCTGACTTGGAAAGTTACATGAATGAGACAGGCTTAATTGGATGTTAGTAGTTTTCTGGGTAGCAAATTTTTTAAAACATCAGTTAAATGAGTAATTTCACAAATTCACAGGGTGGGGACAGGTTGCTGAGTTCAGTGCCCTGCAGTAGCATGCATTCATGTCATGGAATAAGCACTCAAGTCACAACTTAGGCTGAGCTTTTGGGAAGCTGCTTCTGGACTTCATCAATATGACAGCTAAAAGCTTATATTTAATTTTCTCTCTGAATTTCTTTGTAAGTATTTTATATCCAATTGTTCAAATGCCAAATTTGTCAGTGAGGTTAAATAATTATTTTCCTTATGTGCACTTATCCCACACTGATTTGCTTAAAAAAAGCAATTGTACCCAGCTGTTTTTCTCAGCTAAATGAGCTGGTATCTTTTAGCCTCTTTTTCATATAAGTACACTCCCAAATCTTTGGAAGTTACAGTTGTTTTCTCTCCATTTTCAAGAGATCTTTAGTAGTCTGAATTCATGATTTCTTGTCAGGAAAGCCATCATCTAAGCTTTAGCACAAGGAGTGCTAAATAAATAAATTGTGTAATAACATGAGAAAAGGCTGTGCACATGTAGTGTCTGAGCAGATCCACCCTGGTTTGTGAGACTTGCAGTGGCCATCAGAAATGAGAAGTGATCTGTTTTACAGGTCATAAACTTAAAATACAAAAGGACAGTAAGATTTATTAAAGGTATTGGGTTAATTTGCAGGAGCACAGGGATAGACACAGGTCTCTGAGGATGACATCTGAACCACCTGATCCTCTTTTTACCCAAGTTACTCCTTGGGAAGCAGAAGTTATGACTAAGTTATTACTAAAGCAGAAATTTTTCTGCTAACATTCACAAGCTGGTTTCTAACAAAGTAAGACCATAAACTGACACATAACATCTTTTGCTGTAGCACTGAATAAAAACTGCCATGACTGAGTCCTAGTTTGTACTTTCCTGAGGGGGTCCTCAGGGTCACCGGTCAGAGGTCCATGGAAGCATATGGGTTCTGCATAGTCTGCTGTTAGATTGTGGCTTGGCTGTGATCCTGGCCAAGGCAAGATCATGAAATACCTGTATCAGGAAGGCTAAGAATGTATGTCAGTAGTTCGAATGCCCTGTAAATACCCTGATTTTTACAGTTGTTGCTTTACATGCTCATTTACTATCTACAGCTTTCTTAGGTCAAAGTAATCTCTTTTCTGTATTTGTGCAATTGTGAAGTAGAAGCTCTTTTTTTTTTTTGCACTTTCTTGGTGGAAATGTGATATTGTGGAATTTGCACAAAGCAGATAGTTGTGTCTTCCTTATGTGCTCTGTATATTCAACCTTTCAGCCATTTCTCACCCCTGATGCAAAATCAATCCTCCATGCTTAGAAGCAATGCACATACTTGAAGTTTAATAATGTATTTTATGCATCTGTAATTAAAATGTCTGTCAGTGATGCATGTGCCTTAGAGCTGAGCTACCAAAAATGGTACTCAGAGGTATTTGCATAAAAGCTTCCCAGCTTGGTAAAATAAAGCTGAGGAAGGCTGTGTTTGTGTTAGACCCTCTGGGTGTGGATGCCTGCTTTGGCAACAGATCCACATCACACTTTGTCTTCCAGCCTGGGTTTGCTGCCAGCTGGTGCACAATACCAGCCTGAAAGAAATTAGCACTTCTGTTGTCATGGACTTTATATATTTGGCTACTGACATCATTTGGAAAGGGCAAAAATGTCACATCTGATTAGAGGGACTAATGTAATTCACAAATTAGATCATTAATCTTTCAGGAGTTCCTTGTCTGAACAGATGCTGTGTTCATGTTGCTTGTTCAGAATAGGTATAAGTCTGAGCTTTTGTAGAATATGTTATCCAATAAATAGGACTTGAGGAAGAAATGCCTTAGTCTTTAAATACTGGCTTCAGGCTGTAGATTACACACAGATTTCATTTATCGGTTTTGAAGTCAAGTTTCACTGTAATAGGTATCTAAACTAGTGAAGACTTGAGAATTTGCATTGAAAACCTGTTTCTATTAAAACTAAATAGTGACGGTTCCTAACAATAGTAATTTCTATGAAGCTGTACAGAAAATCACTGTGTTGCCTTCAATCTCAGCTAATGCTATATGGGGATGGAGGAGGTTTTTATTGGCAGATAAAAAGGGGGTTTTGGAATTTATTTCAGTGGATAAAATATTTCTGATTATCCCATTTTAGTGAGTATTCAGGGCAATGACTTTAGTGATGCACTGGAATAGGGGTGGGAAGGAGGATACTTACGGTGTTCCTGCTCTGGAATTGAGAGGCCATCTTTCTGTTCTGATTTTAAGACTTTGAACATGGCACCATGAAATTTTCAAACCTCAATATTCAAAGCTATAAAAGTCCCTTCAAGAAATACCATTCTCTGAAATCCTGATCCTGTGCATGACATGTCCTGTCTTACCTAGGGATGGGCAGCAGTGATGAGTGGTCCGATGTCCAGGACATCATTGATTCTACCCCAGAGCTGGATATGTGTCAGGACCCCCGCCTGGAACGCACGGGTAGCAGGTACTGATTGTGACTTTTTCCCTGTGCTGTCACTTGGATTCATGAGGAATGAGAAATGGATGCTTTGGCTCACAGTGAGCTCTCAGTGCAGTTGTTGGAGAGAATATATGGAGTCCATATATTCTGCCTAGTGTCAGCTTTGGGTTCTCCAAAAGGCAGATGCCTGCTGTTGATCTGCAGGAGGATGTGTACAGCTGACCCAGGACTGGGCTTATTTGCCTTGCTGGTCAGGGAGTTTGGAGAGATGAGGGAACAGCAGTAGGTTGAAGACAAGCAAAGAGGACATGGACTTAAGTTGAAGGGAAGAGGGAAGAGTTGCATTTATCAAATAAGACCTCAGTTCTGAATTCCATTTTAAAACCTAAAGTTTTTTTCAGTGCTAATTTTTTCAAGTTTTGAGGAGTAGAGGCAGGGCTGTCCCCCAAGGGAGGACAAACAGAGGTAACCTTAGCAATCCCAATCCTACAGGCTCTGAGCAGAGAGGCTCAGATCACTGGCAGTGAGCCCTGTCAGCAGCCCCAGACAAGGCAAGAGTGTGCATTCGGTCCCAGCGCTACCCATGAGCAGCAGGAGACAGGACTGAAAACAGGGGCAGCTTAGCAAAGGACTGAAGGCACAGGCCTGAGGTCAAAGGGAGCCCTGGGACCAGTAGGGTAGATGGGGTTCCCAGGTGAGGCTGGTCAGAGCAATTGTGACCCATCAGTGCACTGAGGAATGGTTGCAAATCCTCAACAGAGTTTTCAGAAGAATCATCAGACTTTTACTAAACTTCTCTGCCGCTCTGGTCCTTACCCATCACCCATTTTGTTCTAAATAGGAGGCTTCCTAAAGGCTATTAATTTTGGCACCACATTTCTGTGAGGCATAGACTTTATAGCCTAGGTACCTTGATTTGTTTTTACTAAAGTTTACTTTTTACCCTTGTCCAGTGGGTAATTTTGCACTATGTCAGCAACACCCCCTCTCCCCCCCAAATCTTAGAGATATGCAGAAAATACAGTACCCTGGAAGAGTGAAGGCAAGATTATCTCATGGTTCTTGTCTGGACTGGATTTGCCCGCCCTGTTGAGCATCCCCACTGAGAAGGGTATGAGCAGCAATAACACCTGCATTTCTCAGCTGGGAAGGCACACACAGTTAAGCTCCCCTTGTGACATGTAGGATGCCTGAACTATATTTAGGATCAGGAGGAGCCTAGGGAGTTGAAACCGCTCTGTGTGGGAAAGACGAAAGTGACTGATGCGATCAGATAAGAAATTGTTCAAAACCAAGGGAAAGAAGGAAACACAGAAGATTGGTGCACAGGAGCTCTTCAGGCAGGAGTCTCTGCTCCAGGTGGTGAGACTGAAAGTTACAGGAGACACAGCCTGACTTCGAATGCTAACAGTGTGTGTGCTGCTTTGAAAGCAGAGTACTTTCATGATACGTGCAGCTCTGAAAACTGAACGCTGTACAGGAAGTTCAGTCTGAATTAAGTCTTCAGGTCAGACTGAGTGCTGGTTTCTCTAGTAATTTGTGCTGACCATCAGACTGTGTGAACGCCTTAATTACAGTGCCATCATGACACCAATTGTAACTCCTCAGTGCTCTCAGATACCTGGGTAGCTGGAATTTTTCTGTAATTGAAAAATCCCTGTTCTTTTCCTCCTCACTGCAGTGTGCTGTAGCTGCAATATCAGAGGCAGCTACCACACTCAATTTGTAATCACTAAGATTATTTATGTGATAATGAAGCCATACTACTTGAGATAATCTCAGTTGGTGCTGAGCTTTCTGATAGGTTGCTGGAGAAATTGCATAGCTGCTGTTCCTGCTGGTTGGTGTCACTCAGGGCACTGCAGGGCAGTGCAAAGTGTTTATAACCCACATAAGAAAGTTTTTTAGAGGAGACATCCACAATCCTAGAGGTTGCCTCGCCTGCACATCCTGTAACAGCCATTTGCTGCTTTGAGCCTTGAGGCTGTCAAGAAATACAAGAAGATTCCTGATGGTATCAAAGACACTGAGAGGTGGAAATGTGCCGTCATCTGATGAGACTAAAAACCATTAGCTTTGATTTACATTTAATGAAATACATCTGGGGACATGTGACGAAGCATTTCAATATATGGGCTTACCCAAAGGGAAAATGGACCCTTCATTCTGATTGTACCTACTGGTTGGCCAAGTAAAAAGCCTGTTGCTGTTTTCAGCATTGAATTTCTTATCTGGTCTTGCTGCTGTCTGAGGTTTTTATCTAGATTGATAGGAGGATGGGAATTCTCGCAGAATCTGACAGATCAAAGCTGAGAGCTTCTGCGAGTTGAAATTTTCCTGCGAAATATGGAATAGTCCTAAACTTGTGGGACTTCAAAGTAAATCATGGGGTGAGCTTTGAGGTTGTGCATGATAGATTTGTCCTCAGCACAAGAAGGAGCTGTTGGAGCAAATCCAGAGGAGGCCATGGAGATGCTTGGAGGGCTGGAGCCCCCCCTGCTCTGAAGCCAGGCTGGGAGAGCTGGGGGTGTTCATCTGGAGAAGAAAAGGCTCCAGGAGATCTCAGAGCCTCTTCCAGTGCCTAAAGGGGCTCCAGAAGAGCAGGACTTTGGACAGGGGCCTGGAGGGACAGGATGAGAGGGAATGGCTTCCTACTGCCAGAGGGTAGGATGAGATGCGATACTGGGAAGGAATTGTTCTCTTTGAGGGTGGGGAGGTCCTGGCACAGGGTGGCCAGAGAAGCTGTGGCTGCCCCATCCCTGGCAGTGTCCAAGGCCAGGCTGGATGGGGCTTGGAGCACCCTGGGATAGTAGAAACTGTCCCTGCCCTTGGTAGGGAGTTGAAACAAGGTTGTCTTAAAGGTCCCTTCCAACCCAAACCATTCCATGATTCTATGATATGGGGAATAGCACATGCTATTTTCTTTACTCCGTGTGTTCCCTGATTCAGCCAATGGTGAACAGATGGAATATGCTCTCAGGGTTTTGATTGCAACAGTCTGGGGTGCTCAGTATTTACAAGAGAAATTTTTGAACTTAAATGTTGCCAAGTAACAAGATTCCTTCTGTTTTTTTGCTTCCAACAACAGCCCAACACAGGGGATTGTGAACAAAGCATTTGGCATCAACACAGACTCCCTGTACCATGAACTTTCCACAGCGGGGTCTGAGGTCATTGGAGATGTTGATGAAGGAGCAGATCTGCTAGGTAAAACCTTATTAGAACCATTCTGTTTTCTCTGGTATAATGACACTATATTAAGCTTCTAGGAACATTTAAATTCTCTTTTTCTTTCAGAGCTTGGTTGTTTAACTTTTTTAAGAATGCATGGAAATTGAGATATGTGTGATAGAAGCATGTGCCTGCAGTACAGTAATGATTATTTAGAAAATAATCTCAGCTGTTAGGTAACTTTTATTTGGGTTGTCTTTAGTGCAGAAGTTATTTTTCTGCAGGATTCTCCCACACAAATAATGTGAAGACAAAATTTGCTCCTTCTGCTTCTGGCCGCAAATTCCTCTCCCAGTAATTTCATGCTCAGAGTAAAAAATTTGTTTGAAATCTGTAAGAAAGTAACTAATTTGGTTCCGTTTTTGATGTTTAAATGATGTGGAAATATTATGCTCTGCAATGCAGTATTTAGTAGATGTAGTAATTCACTTTTTAGGCTGGTTTGGATGGTGTTTGTAGCACGTGTAGCCAGGCTGTCTTCTGTGTTCCTGAGTGGGACTCTGCAGTCAGAGAAGCAGCTTCGCTTCAGGGAGCACTCTGAGCCCTCTCCACACTTTTTTTGTATTGGATTCCTGAGAATCTAGATCTTGTTTTTTGACAGAATTTAAGCATGTTCTTAATTCCTGCTGTTTTCCTGCATCAGGATAGTACAAGTGTTCTTTGATAGAGTTTATAACAGTGTAGCTCATTTTCCGTGTTACTGCTTGCTTTAAGGAGCCTTAGGACATGAGGACTCCAGAAACAACGCATTATGTGTACTTAGTGGCAAGAGATCTGATCTGTAAACGAACATTTCCTTTCTGGTGATTACTGCTATAGATCTGTTTACGGATAATCTTGTAAATTTGGTTCTGTATGTGTCCAGAACAGAATGGGCTGAAGCGTGTCACACAGACTTGCAGCAGCTCACCTTTGCCCAGATTAGGAAGTTACTTGTATCAGCTTTGATATAGCTTGTATCAGGATCCTTAAAAAACATATGTTTCTGCAGGAGGGATAGATTTTGCCCTGTTAACAAAAAACTTTACCTCCAAGATGTGGACTGAAAACTGGAAAGGAGTTAGTACAGTACTTCTTGTTTGATGAAAGACAAACATATGTGAAATTGTACTATTATAGCCAGTAGGGTGACTGGAATTAAGAACATGAACCAGATCATAATGAGAATGCTTGCAATAGCTTTTGATATGGGTAGGTTTGGGTTGGGTTTTTTTAAAGTCATGCTAGCCCTGCAGCATGCTAGAGAGCCCTCGTGCCATTGACTAAAGTGTAAAATTGCTTATTGTTTCACCTTCAAGTCAAGATTGCCAGAAGAAAAAACATCTGCAGAAGATTCAGGATGAACACACAGGCTTTCTCTGCCTGTAACGGGCGCCAATCTGTGCAAATATTTACAAAATTAAGGAAAACCAGGATGTCAAGATTTACCAGGCCCTGGATGCTGGTAGCCATTTGAGGAGGCTGGGACTCCTGCTTAAAGGGAAGCCTGACAGTAGGAACTACATGTGAAGGTTAAAGCTGTGGAATGAATTTTGGTTAGCCAGCTCCATACATTATCAGGAGCTCTCTTCCTAGCAGAATCAAAGCACTAAAACCATGGATAATCTTGCCATTGACTATCTATTTTATCTTGGTCTTCATGTGCTTCTTTATCGAGGAGTGTTGGGTAGATTTTGCAGCTCTGTGTGTTAATCACTGTGCCAACTGCTGTTTTCTCCCCCCAAAATGGCTGGGTTATCAGGTAATACTGGCTTGGAAGAGTTACTATTCTGAAAAATTGCTTGCTTGGTGTATGAATGGCTTCACACAATGTACTTTCCACTTTGGAAGCCTGCGTTCTGGAAATCCACTTCCTCTTGAGATTACCCTGTAGCCTCGCCTAGTGATCAACAAGAAATGCAGACTGTTGTTTTCAAAGGGCCAAAGCTTTTTGTTGCCCAGGTCTTGTATGGCTGAAGGTGTTTCATCCCTTCCTGCTATAATGCTGCCCAGAGACTTTGGTGTGGTGAGATGTCTGTTGTTTGGGAGTTACCCCGCACAATAAAAATGTACAAAGACTTTGTTGAGCAGTGTCCATGTAAGTGTGGGCCCTGAAGATCACAGTGTAGTTTCTGAAGACTTCAGCGTGGCTTACGAGGAGGACTTTTTTGTGCTGGGACCATTTTCTGGCCTGAGCAGAGCAGCAGAACCCTTTCAGGTGATCCCATGGCGAACCAGTAAAATAGGAAGTCTGGTTCCTTTTCAAACCTGGGAGATGAACTGTGATGAAATCAGGTGCCTTTCTTTGTGATAAAGATTGATCTAATTAATCTTTCTGCTAAATTCTGGCTTCTGACTCTGGCACATAAGAGTATTTTTAAAATGAACACATGCATTGCTGGTTGTACAAAGGGACAAAGCACAGCTATCTCAGGGGTCATATCTCTCAACAAGAAATGAGACTTTTTTTTGGCTTTGCACAATAGCGCAAAAGAAAGTCTGGTAAAGATAGGAGCAAGGGGCTAGATTTTAGGGCTGATAAAAATCTGTCAACATAATCCAAAATTTTGCCTTTTTTGTTAGGTAGAATGTTCTCTCTGTGTTGTACCTTTGAGTCGGAAGAGACACAGAGGAAATGAAGCTTTATGAATGTGATGTAGGAAACAAGATCCACAAGCTGAAAGAGTTCTCTCTAGATCATATTGGGAGTTTGCTTCTTTCTGTAAATCAAATTAATGAATGACTGAGCTCACTTAAGTGAAGACTTACTTCCTCCAGTCTCTCAAAACTTGGCAGTCAATCTGTAAAGAATATTCTCTTTTTTTTTTGGTCTCAATTTCTTAAAGAAAGAGATATCTCATTAAAGAGAACCTTAAAAACAAGACTTCTAGAAATTATCCCTGAGCAGTGGCTGGCAGGCAAATCTGATTCTGGAATGGAAAACACTATTTATTTCTGGTACATAATTGGCACTGTTCATGTTTTATGAATAAAACCCACAAAATGTGGGCTTCCTCCTCCCCCTAATACTGCTTTACATATACGGGTTTGTATAGGAAGTATTCTGGAGAAAAATGTGGAGTGAGAACAATCATTTACTAATGGAAATTGAGGACCAAATTCCCTTATTTCTTGTATAGACTTAGGAGCACTAGTTGACTGCATATTCACTTGTTAATCACATGTGATCCTGGGAAGGATTCTGTTCTCCCATCTCCCCTTTTCTCAGCTCCCCCTTCTGCCAGATCCCCCTTCCTGCTCTTCCCTATCCCAAGTGTTTCCAGACGCAAACGATCACAGCAGTTTGATTTGGCTCAGTGAACAGGTTGTTTTACTGCGGGTGGTGAGGATGGTGAGCAGATTGCCCAGAGAAGCTGTGGCTGACCCAACCCTTGGGGGTGTCCAAGGCCAGGTGAGACAGGGTTTGGAGCAACCTGGGATAGTGGATGGTGTCCTTGCCAGGGAGTGAAACTGGATGATCATTCCGACCCAAACCATTCTGTGATTTAGATTTAGGATAACCAACTATATTTGCTTGGGAAATTAAAGAACAGGGGGCTTGTGGTGAAGACAGAAATGCAGCCTTGTTAACGGTAAGTTTATATACAATGTTGTGTGCAGAAGTTGAAATGAGATTATCAGACTAAGTCCCAGTGCTAACCGTACCAAAACTGAAGTGTCACTGGAGAGCCAAGTTATTGACAGAGGATCCAGCTGTTAAAATTGCAAGGGGAGGGGAAGTGAGAGGTAGTAGGAATGAGCTTTTCTGCATTTAGTGGTACATGACTAAATAAAGACTAAATAAAGGTTTACCCTGTCCAGGAATATCTGATTGCCTCAGATCCACGTCTGGAAATCTGGGGGTAGCTGAGGTGTATGATTGCACTTATACCACGGGTTACCTTTCCTTGTTTTTTTTTTTTTTCTCTCCTATATGTAGAGTCATGCCATCAACAGCTATGGCAGCTCCTGTCCTTACTGTTTCATGCCTTTTGCATTGAAATGGCTGAATCATTGTTAATTTTTTTTGAACAAAATTTTGGTTTTGTTGGTTTCAGTCACTGATTGATCCTTTTTCACTTCCTTTTTTTCCTTGTCTCTCTGTGCTTCGCTGGACATGGCGCATAGGGGAGTTCTCAGGTGTGTATCTCCTGCTCAGTTTTCCTTGTTTCTTTATTTCTGGTTGAGGTCGGATGATGTGGTATACACGTGTGATACTCCCCTGCTCTTGTCCAAACACGGTTGGCTTTGCAGACTTCTCCCACCTTGCCTTGCTTGGTTGCCTCACACTGGTGGGTCCCTGCAGCAGGAGGTCCCTGCTCTGCTCACGTTCCTGCTTTCAGCCTGCATTCTCTTGCGTGGCTGTGGGCAGGTTTGCTCCACAGTGTCACACTGGCCTGTCACTCGAGATCTTGAGGCTCAAAGGGCTTTTTTTCTGTCAGGAAAGGGTTCTTGTAGCAGAGGTGGGGTGGGCACAGGCTGAGTGAGGGTCCCACTGTCCTCTCCATGGCCTGTGCTATGAGGAGTCTCTCTGTGTGCCAATGGCTGTAGGGGATTACCTCGTGCTATCCAACCCCCTTTGGGTGTTGTGGTAGTGACATTAAAGACTTTCGTGATGGGTTAGAGTGGCAAAGTCTCTGTCTTTGATAGAAACTTTGCCTTTCTGTCTCAGGAGATGGGTGATGTTGGCTCTGTCCTTTTTTGGGGGGAGGCTGCTTGCTGCCCTAGGGCCATGCTCTGCCATCAGGTTTGCACCTGCTTGTAAAATACACTTGGGCCCTGATGCAATTTCAGTTGAAGTCAAGGGGATCACTCTTGATTACAGTGCAAACTGGGTAAAATTTGCCCTGTAGTAAAGGTGATGACCTGGCAGCTGTGATAGTGTCATGTGCCAACAAGCTCTGCCATGTCCCGGCACTGCTCAGTGTGGGCTCTGTGATGATACCAAGAAAGGGACAGCATCATCCCTTCTTTTCATTCAAACTGGTTTTACTCTAAGCCACGTTTTTTGTGAACATTGCTCAGAAAACCTCCCACTGAAGTTGGGTTGGAGTTCCTTGCAGTGTAGAGGTGGATTTCGGCCTTTTTAGGCCAGGTGAAAGCTTTCCTATTCAGTCCCACTTTTGATTTTTTTCCCCCCGCTACTGTCCTTCCCTCACCCTGTTCGTAATGTCTATTGACCTCCCTTGTTGTGGTGATGGGAAACTCAAGCATGTATCATACAGGGAAAATGATGAAGATGTGAAAGAAGCAGATGAGGTCGTCTCAAGCTTATCCTGACATCTGTTGTGATAGGACAAGGGGAGATTTAGATTAGATATAAGAATTTTATTTTTTTTTTTTGCATTTAGGGTGGTGAGGCTCTGGCACAGGCTGCCCAGAAAAGCTGTGGCTGCTTCATCCCTGGGAATGTTTAAGGCCAGGTTGGATGGTGCTTAGAGAAATGTAGTCTAGTGGGAGGTGTCCCTGCCCATAGCAGGGGACTGGAATGGATGAGTTTTAAAAGTCTCTTTCAACCCAAACTGTTCTGTGACACTCTAAGGTAAAGTCCCTGTTAGGTCAGGCTGCAGCAGAACAAGGTAACTTTCTACCAAGCATCACATGTGCTGGCAGCACGCACCGTACATGTGCTGATGAGCTGCTGTCTTTGCTGTTTACAGACTGGTACTTAATGGTTGCTGTTTTTCTCTTCCTTTTTCCCCCTTTGTCCCCATCTCTTTCTGTTCCCTTTCTCGTATGGGATGGCTCTCATAGTACGGGATGATTTCTTTGGTAAGGCGAAGGCCTTTTTCCTTTTTATTTTTCCTTTTTTTCTTTTTTTTAATGTGCATTTTTTCTGCATTCCTTCATCCACTTATCATCCATCCATATGTCTTGCATCACCTTGGTTTGGTTTTTGGTGGTGGCGGCAGCACCTCTCCAAGAAGCAGGATGCAGCTGCTCTGTAGAGGTGGTTTGGAGATTCTCCTCCATTTCATTGTAGTTGATTATCTGCTTTGATGCTTCACACTGTTTGCCTGGCTGTGGGAGGAAGATGGTGTAGGTTTGCTCTGCTGGACAGGGCTCTGCCCAGACCTCTCCTCCCTTTGCTCCAAGCCCCAGAGGGTTGAAGACGTCTCCTTATAGTCTCTCCACACTGAAAGTTTTCTTCCCATGAGCAGAGCTGTCCCATTACAGCCTGTGCAAGATGATGTCGTAGTATCATTCCATGGCTCTGGGAGGCTTCATCCTGTTCTTTTTTGCCAGAGGAGCCTTTCCAACCTCTAAGTGATTAAGGCATTGGGCTGTCACTGCATCACACAAAAGTAAGGTAGAAGCTGTGGTGAGGATACAGACTGAATGCTGTGTGGCCTTTAGTTTGGGCATGATAGCTCACCCTCTTTCCCGGAATTCCTTTCTCTCCCAAAAACAGCTGCAGAGAGGGACGTATGACTCAAATATGAAGGAAAAAGATTTAATCCAAAAAAGATGGGGATGAACTTTTCCCTGGATGTTCTTCAGCGTCTTTAATGTTCTTGTGTCAATTTAATGCCTTATATTTATTTGATTATTTGTAGAATCACTAAAAATGAGCAAGAAAAGAATTTAATAAACAGAAGACTTCTGGATTTTCTGACCTACATACAGCATATCACAAAAAAAAAGGGCTATAGATCCTTCACCTTACCAACCCAAAATACACTGTAGTTTGCATTGCAATTAGTGTTTCCTACTTTTGTGCGGTTGGAATATTCTCTGACACACGTTACCTGAAACATCAAAGTGATAAATTACCTGTCACTAATTTTTCAAAAGTTCTTTGAAAATGCTGCTTCTTACTCATTCTTGCTGGGAATTTGCTTTTGTCATCATAAAGTCATGCCATTTAACTGTGGGAAGAGGATCTGTCTGTTGGATTGTTGTGGTGTGTTCTCACTTCTCATGCACTGTCTCTAACTTCCATTTAATTCAAGTTTGTGTTGTTTTTATTTTCTTGCAAATACTAATTAATCAGCAAATGACTTATCATGAAAACTGTTGATGTCTTTGCTGTGAAAGAAGAGAGAGTTCAGAGGACAGGACAAATACTGATTGTGGGGAGACTTCTTCATACTCTGGGACTTGTGGTGAGATACGAGCTGCGCCCCTCTGCACTGTCCTCCAACAGGGAGAGGCCTCTGTTCCCCACTATAAGGCAGAGGCTGACCCTGAGACTCAGCAAGTCCCTGGCAGTGGGAAACAATCCAGATGTGCTTTTGGTCCCCACATTTCATCAGTTTTATGAAATACTGAATTCAACCTTCACTCTTAGCCCCAGATGTGTCAATGTTCTTGTAAACCAGTCTGCAGATTGCAGCTGTACGTGGATGCCCAAGTGCCAGTGCAGAGTGTCTGCTGTAGGTGTTGAGTATGGGTCTGAAGTGGTGGAACCAAGACTTCACATTTTAAACTTGAGATATCTGTTACAGCTAGATAGAACTAGGGACAATCTGCAGTCCTATTACAATTGCTCTAGCAGAAGGGTGATAATGGGGAAGCCTTTCATGTGCATGAAACTCGTCACAACCATGATCCCAAATAATGCAAACAGAAAATTTTGCTTATACTAAGAAAGGAAGAAAGTCACTAGTGTGCAAAACAGGGCAGCAACTTGGACAGTGTTCTGCTATCCTCTATGAAAACCCCATAAACTCTACCATCATTCTGTGTGAGGAATGATAAAAAATGTTTGCAATAGCTCATGCCTCAACCAGGAGTTACTGCCTTGACTTTCCTGATTGGTATTAGTGAAACTCTCCCCTCAGTTTGTCTCAAAGAAGTCTGGCAAAGTTGGGGTGAGAAGCTAGGTCTGAATTCAGATTCTCTACAGGACACATGGGTGTCTTTGCTGGTGCTGTTTGATCATTCAGCTAGAGACACTCCACTCTCCACATAGGACACAGGAATCTAGGGAAACTTAACAAAAGTGATTTCTTTTTCCCAAGCATAAGTTAGACAGTGCCACAAAAGCTGCATATTTGTAGGAGAGCAGGTGAAAACTGCCTGGCCTTTCTTTCCAGGAATGGGCAAAGAAGTGGGCAATCTGCTGTTGGAGAACTCTCAGCTGCTGGAGACCAAGTAAGAAACTGTCGCATGCTCTGACCTACCTGCCTGTTTATAAATGAAATGTCACCTTGGAGTAGGTCTTGGCCGGAACCCCTGCCTCACTTTTTTATCTAATTGGTTGTCCTGAATGCCTGTTCCTTCACTTGTAGAAGAATTGCTCTCCTGAGCTGTTATCTACCTGTTTCCTTTCTGGAGGCACTTGGGTAAAGCCTCTGGGCATGTGCTGATGCCATCTGAGATCAATTACAAGCTTTAAACTAATTTCTGTGGGAATCCATGTGTTGGTCTGAGCCTCTGTGAAGATGTTGCTGATAATAAGGTTTTATTTGCAAGGTTTCTTATTAGGAAAAAAAAAATTGTCACTGTTGACAACTTTTTGGTCAACTATTTCGTAGTTGATGGAGGAGAAGCAGACAATGTAGTGGAGTTGGTTCTTGAGAAAAGTTGACAAACCAGCTATTAAAACTGAGGAGCTGAGAAGAAGAAGGCAGAGTACTCCCCAGGGGAGAACTGGAAAACCTACTGTGATGGGAAGCTACTGATTTTATAAATTTAAGGTTTTTTGGAGCTGATTGGAAATACATATTTCTGTTGCCATCATCTGCAATTATCCTCAGTTGCAGATGACAGGAATTCTGAAAGGTGTGTTTCAGACTTTCATTCTGTCAAAAATAGATAGGTTGCTCGACACCTACCTTCTGCAGTGTTCTGCTGTCTTCTGAAGGAGAGGTTGGTTTTTTAGTTAGGATACAGGAATGGACAAACCTCATCCTGAACAATTATGATGATTTCTCTATTCTTCTGCACCTCCATCTTCCCAAAGTTTAATTTACCATGAGTAATAGCTGGACTGAAACGCACTTGTTTCAACTCTCCTTGTAGTGTCTGTGACTTTAGTTTTAGGTCTCTTTTATGGACAGCTGCTGGTTTGGGGCATTTTTTGCTTATTGTCCCTTTCACACCTTTAAGAAATGCTTTGAACGTTGTGAAGAATGATTTGATTGCCAAGGTGGACCAGCTATCTGGGGAGCAGGAAGTGCTGAAGGGTGAACTGGAAGCAACAAAACAGGCCAAAGCCAAAATAGAAACCAGAGTCAAGGAGCTGGAGGAGGAGCTAAAGAGGTGAGTGATTATCCCCCTGACCCAAGGTGCTGGGAGCGAAGAGTGGTAAACCCATCTCTTCTGTTTGTTCTACTCTGTTTCACTCGTGGGATTAGCATTGGCATTCAAAGGTTACCTTAGAGAGCACAGCAAGGCGGGATTAGGATTCTGAAGCAGCAATTCCTATCCCAGACTACCTGGAGTGAAGCAATAAGGGTTTAAATTTGCAATTAAAAGCCAGTCAACCAACAACAACCAAAACCAGCCAAAGAAAGGGAATTTCAAAACCAGTAGTTTTGAAGGAAGCTTCCAAGAACTTGATCCTCCTAGCAGCCAGGATAGCTCTGAGAGAAGTGAATGCCCATTCATTTACTGAAAGAGCTCATACAGAGTTGCACGAGCAATATTTAAATGCCTATATCTGTAATTGTTTCACTGCTCATGTTAGGAGTGAGAAGGGGCAGAAGAGATTCTGAAGTCCGATACAGGAAGACACCACTTTTTATCTTCCTTTTAAACTAGAGAAACTAAAGCCCAACTGCCCAGCAAAGCCTGGGATGGTTTCACATCCATACACAGAGCTGCCTCTGGAGCTCAGAGCAGAACAGTTCCATTGTGGCTGGCTGTGCCTGACTGCAGGTGCTCAAGGCAGAGGGCAGGGTTTGTTCTCCAGCTGGAATCTAGAAGGTTCTGTAGTCTGAGCTCTGAATCACCATGAATAACACAGACTGATCTCTTAGTTGTTCGGAATGTCTGAAATGAAAGTAGTCTTGCAAGCAGGGAGATTTTTTAAAATGACTTTTGTAATGCCTCATAAAGTAGGAGTTCAAAGAAAGTGGAAGCACTTACTTAAATATTTTCAGTATTTTTTATCAGGGTTTCATGTTCTTACCATTTTGGCAAACTGTTCCTCACGTTACAAACACATATTGAACATGCTTTTTTCATTGTGTTGAATCACAAAGAATCAGAGAATCTACTGAAACCAGAAGCCATCCAGCAGAAGCATTTAAGCCAGCCTTTTCCCTGTTAAAAATGGCTCAGTTCTCATCAAATATCTGAATATCAAATATTTGAATGTAGACTCTGGTTCAGAAATAGAAACTGGCTGGATTCTTCCAGTGGTCAGTATTTTGATGCTCACAACAAATGGTTGAAAAAAATGGGGTGAGGTCAGTGAAGCTGTTCAGAGTAATGTGCTGCAAGAGGGAGGGAAAAAGCTGGAGAAGCATCTCAGAATTTGTACACTTGGTACACATGGTTTGAGATCGCTCCCTTGTGATGGATGCAGCCAGACTTCTGGTTCTCTTCCCAAAGCCAGCCATGGTGTCACTTGCTGTTTTGATCCCTTTCTTCCTGTTTCCTAGAGTGAAATCTGAAGCGATTGTTGCCCGACGAGAGCCCAAAGAGGAGGTGGAGGATGTAAGCAGCTATCTCTGTACAGAATTGGTATATGACATTACTAAAATGCCTGCGGGGAAAGGGGGTTGATTTACTTACCTATATTGCTTCATGTATATGAGTCCTGAGATGCAAATTGATGTGCCTTTGGTAGCAATGAGGGCAAGGGTAGTGAATGGGTTGTGACTGATGAGCATGAAATCCCTTCATACAACTTTGAAACCAGAATCTGGCACAGAGGAGAAGCTGACCCAGTGGCAGGCCAGATGTAGTTTCTGCAGCCAAGTGCTAAAGCACTGACCTGCTCAATACCATCCTAATTTAGAATTCAAGTCTAGTGTGCAGTGAGGATTCTCTCAGGGTATTATGACTGTCAGGTTTCTACAGAAGAGCCTGTCCCCATGATGGCAGTGAAGATGTAGCTGTGAGGACATCATGCAATGAAAGCCACCTTTGCAATAGTGACTACCCCCTTGTCTTAGTGCTGTGTTTTTCTTGTTAATTCTTTTCCATAAGCAAGTACTGCTTGTTACAGGGTATAGGCAGAGAAGGCTTGTGGGCTGTTCTAAAACAGCTCTGGAAACTGTTTTGGCTGGGATAGAGGCTTTTCAACAAAGACCAACTGTGTCTGAAAAAAAAAAACAACCCTGCAAATCAAGTAGTAACAAGATTTTCCTTGTAAATGTCACTGCTGGGAGAGAGAATTCAATACATTGCTTATCAGTGTTACTGTTTTCTTTCTAACATGAGATATCAGAGCAGGTTCAGTTTTAGCCTAAATCTATTGACCTAATTGAAAGGAACTTGGTCTATTGAGAATTCAGATAGGTGGGAACATTTTCAAGTTGTGCTCGTGAGCTGCTGAAAAGAGTTGGATTTGTTTCAGCTGAACAGACAGGAGGAATGATTATTTTTTTAATTTAAGAAATAATTGAAAAATTCCTTTTTGTTTATACAGTTTTTGTTTTGATTAGTCATACAGATTTGCTTCAAAGTCTAGGGAGGCTAGAGAGGGATGTGGTTACTTTGTGCAGTTCTCAGCAGCACTTACCAGCCAGGCTGAGCTTGGGAATTTGCCACAGTCTAGCACCTCATGCCACCTCCTAATAATGAGTTCCCAAAACCCTTGCGGTCTTTATTTTGGGCAGATATTTTCTGCAATTTAGTCACGTTGTTCTCATTTTCTGCTCTTCAAAAGAGACAGACTTTCACTCCTGTTGTTCCCAACCCAAAGCTGCCTGAACCCTCATTGGAAGGTAAAGTTGTGTCACCAAAGAGGAAAAGGTGTTTCCTTAGTTTCCTGTATCCTGTCTTTATCCAACTGTACTAACAAAATACCTCCTTCCAGTCCTCCTAAGGGGACAGATGGTATTATGTGGTGCTCCCTGCTGCTTGTGACTGGCTTTGCTTCTGAATTAAAACTTTGGTTTTCAAATTTCTGGACCAACGGACCACTGTCAATTCTTATCATTCCTTGCAGACTATCAAAGCACCTTGCTGGCAATAGTCCCACACTGGGGTGTGTGTATGTGAGGGCTGTGTGTTCAAGTTGGTGTTGATTCTCAATCTAATTTCCATGGGTTTGCCGAACACCCAGAGATCCATGGCCATAGTTTGGAGCTCACTATCTGAATTAGCTCCTTATATGGGGAAACTGGGGTGACATCAAGCAGGACAGGATAAGAACTAACAAATATGTGTCTGTCCCCTGACTTGCCCGGTACTAACCTCAATCCCATTCCATCTTTTGTTGGCTGAAGCAGTGCTCCTCCCCTCTGCAGGACAACATTCCCATTGCCCAGCGCCGGCGCTTCACCCGTGTGGAGATGGCCCGGGTCCTGATGGAGCGAAACCAGTACAAGGAGAGGTTGATGGAGCTCCAGGAGGCTGTCAGGTGGACAGAGATGATCAGGTGAGGCTGGGTCTTGGGTAACAACCTTGTTTAGGACAGAACCTGTTCTTGTTTTACCTTGTGGTCAATGCAACCCTTACCAACAGAGGGTTGAGAAGTTCTGGGAGTTTTCCAAACTGTAGATGCTTCTCTCCTAGTACCAGTTCTTTCTTCCTTGTTCCTGAACTTGAGCTGCAAATCTCATGTTGCCACTCTTATTTGGAGACACTGGACAGTTGTTTGTCTTGCTTGTTTCTTGTGTGCTTATTGAGCTAGGAGAAGCTCTAGGGAAGAATATTGTTTCTGATTGATGAGTTCTAAAGGCTACGGCCTGAAGTGACTCTAAAGCTGGGGTCTGTAGTTCCCACACTGTCTGTGGCAGTGTTACAGAGAGTTGATAAAACTTCACCTTAAAGACACTTACTTGCCTTTCACATCAGCATTGATTTTTAAAGTGTTTGGGTGTGCTTGAGTTGAAGACCAGTGCATGTCACTTTCCCTGGTGTTTTGAAACATATTAGAATGCATTCTGGCTTTCGACATGGCTTCCTTGATGGAAATTACCTGATGCTTGGCAGAGATGCAGAAATTAACTTGGTGTATTTGTCCATAGAGCTTCCCGTGAGCACCCATCCGTCCAGGAGAAGAAGAAATCCACCATTTGGCAGTTGTAAGTTCTTTGGTGGTTTGTGCAAGATTAGGAAAAGGGAGAGTGTTGCCATTTCTACTTCAGACAGCAATTTAGTAGACTCTGACATTAATGACAGATAGAAGTGTTGTTGGCTTAACCCTTTTGCCTTCAAGAGTTTCCTTTGTCCTTAGTGAAATTAAAATCAGATCTGACCCTGCGCATTGATATTTTTTTACAAGCTGAAAAAGTTCCTGGAATGGAAGCTTTCATACACTCAGTCAGTTGTAATAAAGGGCTGTTTTCAGAAGGTACCTATTTCTGGAAGCTAAAAACACCTTGTGCCAATCAAACCAAGGATGTCGCTCTGGGTTTGAAGTAGAGCAGTTTTTATGATGGGCTTACAGCCTTTGATGCCAACCTCTTGCTTCCCCCTTTGTGTATCTAGGGTGCCTGTCTCCCCAGGCACTTTTTCTCTTACTTGTTGGCTTTTTTCTGTGCTTAGCTTCAGCCGTCTGTTCAGCTCTTCCTCCAGTCCTCCCCCAGCAAAGAGGACCTACCCCTCTGTGAATATCCACTACAAGTCTCCCACCACGGCGGGGTTCAGCCAGCGACGCAGCCACACCATGTGCCAGATCTCCTCCGGCAGCCGCACGCTCGAGTTCTTCCCTGATGAGTGAGTTGTGGGGCTGCGTGCCAAGCCAAGCTCCCCTGCAGCTCTCCCAAAGTGCAGCAGTGTTTGAAATAAGCTGTTTTCCACTTCAGAAACAGTCTGTGTGATGTTAGTATGTCTCTATTCTCTGTAGTTTATCTCTCTGAGCTTCCACTCATCAGTTACTATGTGGATGGATTCAGCAAACATTGTCCTCTCAAATATACAGTAGTCATGGCTTTCCAGGCCATGATGAATCATCTCAGCAGGGACCACTGGAGCTCAAGTTGGCCCCACTCTAGTTCTGCACTTATATTTGCAGACTGGGATGGAATGAAGGGGAGTTTTTGTGGTGGAGTATGATGGCAGTATCAGGACAAAGAGATGGAATGTCTGCATAACCCTTTTGACAAGGTGTTTAAGTGAAGATAAAAATTTTCTCCAGAGCACATTTAAGTTCCAGTACTTGGTTTAAATCTTAACCATGCTAAAAATGGGCCTCTGGGTATCACAGCTATAGTCTTACCCAAATTTTTTGTGTCCCTGACATGAAGGGAGAAAACTTTTCAATGCTTTACGTGACTTCACAACATGTTCTGCCATTGAAAAGGTTGTGTGGTTTCACATAGAGTGTGCTTTTAAGATAGTACTTTGGAAAATGTGGTGGCAAAGTAGGATGACTTCTACAATAAAAAGAATTTGTTGAAAAGACACTGGATCTTGTAGAAGAGTAAATTTAAACTTAAGATACCCACTGCCCTTATTCCGTCTTTCTCTCTGATGACATCTCACAGTTGTGCTGTGGTGTCTGAGTGCTTCCCAGCAGAGCATTACATAATGGGGCTGCCCACAGGATTCAGTTTTTCAGCTGGTGTTGTTTGTACCTCAGAATGATACTTTAAAAACCTTTTGAGAGCTCGAGCTGACAAACGGCATTTGTTTATATTAAAACATGTCTAAAAGCTAACAGACCAATTTTTGGCTTAAAAAATTTGCCAGTGCAAAGCTGGAGTTGTTCTGTTGGAACCAGCAGTTAGTGCACATTTTCCTTGTCAGCAGAGAAAGCTTAAAAGCGGACAGTAGAATCCATAGATGACTATAATGAGGAGGGAAAGAACTGAAAATGCCGTCCTGATGGAGACATTAGATTAGTAAATTGTAACAGCTCAGCAAAAATTGGTGGGATCTCCTTAGAGAAGGATTGTTCCCCATTTCTGCAGGGCTCTTGGAACATCATAAGAGGTGATGACAATGACTAGGCTTGCCACATTGCTCAGGTGACAGCTCAGAGCTGCCTGTGTCTGCTTCTCAGCACAGTTTTTCTGTCTTTGATTCCCTACATCTATTTTCACAGCTGGATTTGGTTTGCTATGTGTGCTTTCCCTGATACTGGCCTTATTCCCTTCACCCTCAGTTCCTCTCTTGAACCATCAGCTGGGTGATGCTGTGTTTGTCTCCTCAGTGACTGCACATCCTCGGCACGCCGTGAGCAGAAGCGGGAGCAGTACCGGCAGGTCCGGGAGCACGTGCGGAACGATGATGGGCGCTTGCAGGCCTGTGGCTGGAGCCTCCCTGCCAAGTACAAGCAGGTAGAGACCATGCTCTGGACGGGCTGAGTGGGAGGTGATTTTAGTCATTAACTAAGGACCTTACTCATTGACTATTTAATTTAGAGGTACCATGTGCATGTTTTGTTTGTATGATAATTGTAGGCACAGACCAAATTAATGTTCTGTATATCTCCACCAAAATCAGAGGAGGGACATTCCTCTGCATGAAAGTACTGAAACTGAAAAGTACCTTAAACAAAAAGTACCCTAACTGAGAGTCCAGTTCTTTTTAACAAAAATTTCCTTTTTGTTAAACATTAGTTTATTCTGGAACATTATTTATTTCATTTATATGCTGAGAACTTTAACAGTCATGTAATATGAAAAACAAATGCAGTTTGTGCCCACTTCTTCCCATCAGTAACACAAAATCAAACAACATCAGCCTCATTTGTTGGCTTATGATGCATTTAACTGGTCAGAGACTCCCTGAAAGGGAGGAGCCTGGCAGCATGGCTTGGAAGTTTCAGGCCATAGAATCAGTAAGTTTAGAAAAGTGTTTTAAGATCATCAAGTCCAACTGTCATGATGGAAGGGAATGCTAGTGTCCTAACTCTTTGCAGGGAGCATCCTTTCTCTATCAGCAGAGCAATGTGTAGACTCTGTTTGCCATCACTGGGGCCCTGATGATTGTGGGGTGGTCTCTTGGGTGCACTGCTCCTCTCCCCTTAAGGATTCTGTTTCACACAAGATGTGATAGGAGGCCTCAGCAGCAGCCACCTCTGGTTGGTTCTGCCCCATTGATTCCATCTCTCTTGCCATATTCCAGTGTTTGCAGCTTTATACTGTCTTTTTTGTCTTCTCTCCCCCTAGCTGAGTCCCAATGGTGGTCAGGAAGACACTCGCATGAAAAATGTCCCTGTGCCTGTGTATTGTCGCCCACTAGTAGAGAAGGACCCAACTATGAAGGTACATTGTTTCTGCTTACCATGTAGTCCAGAAAGGGGACATGAAATAAGCAAAGAATTTGGGTCACTAAGGCTGCAGTTTTTACAACAATCTATATTCTTTTGACATCATGTATTGTAAATTCTATCTTACACTTCCTTTTTTGAATGGTGGTTTGTAGTGAATGTAGGAAAAAGTATTTTAGGACAAAATTCTCATCTGGTTCTGGTTGCTGGGTCTCCTTTTGCTCTCAGATATCTTTTGCTTTTTTGAGACAATTCATTAGCAACAGCAACATTCTGTGCTCCTAATGCTTTTGCTAAGACTCCTCAGGGTGTAATGCAAATTGATAGAAAAACATGACAATGACCAAGTGAAAGTAAAAATGCATTTTGTCACTCCTCAGATTCTACTGTTGACCAGAATTCATTGGTAACAGGACAGTATTATCTAGAGTATATTTTTGTGAAGCCATGTTTATCAATACTAGAATGTTTTGAGTAGAATTGCAGTAGGGCATAAGTGTCATCTGTGCACGTGGTAGACTTACTTGCTGTAACTGGTTGTTTTGAAATAGCCAGTTTGTCATTACTTCATTCAGAGATGATTTTTAGAAGTCATCCTGATGGTTAAATTGTAAGAAAATTTTTATGCTGTTGTTTCTAGAAGGTTCTGGGTGTGATCTCTAGATAATGTTCTGTACATCATCTTTCCCTTAGGGTTTTGGATAAATCTAGTATTTCTGTACTCCTGTTGCAAACATTCTATCAAAAAGATCCCTGGAAATAATTCATAGAAGGTTAGCCGGATTTGATTTCAGAAAAATGCTGTGTGAGATAAGCCAGCAGACTGTTTTTGCACACTTAGAGAGATGGGGCAGCCACAGGCTTCTCTGGGCGACCTGAGCAAGGGCCTCACCAGCCTCACACCCTCAGAGGGAGGAATCTCTTTCTGATATGTCATTTAACCTGCCTTCTGTCAGTTTGAGCACATTAAACATCTGCCATGTCCTGGCTTGCTCTGCTGCAGTGGCTAAAAAGCAGTGATATTGCTTTGTACAGAGATTCTCTGTCTTATATCCATCAAATCGGATATCTGCTATTAGAAATCATCAAGATCTGGTGTTTCCAACTAAATATTTTAGATGTTTGACATTTGACAGTTCTCCACAAAGATGCCTGAATTCAAAGAGACCACGGAGACTGCAGAATTCTTAGTTCAGATTCCTGCTTCTGTTTCTTAGCTGTGGTGTGCAGCTGGAGTCAATCTCTCAGGATGGAGACCTTTGGAACAGGAACCTGGGAATGGGCAGAAACTAGATCCTGCGCATGATCCCCTCACCTGTGATAGGGAAGTGGAAGGCGAGAACAACAAAAGTAACCATACATCTCCTGAGAAAAAAAAGGTCAGAAAATAAAACAGATTTTTTTCCCTCCAATGTTTTTTCTCATTTCATCTCTACCATACCCCCTCTCTCAGTACCTTTGTACTGTGCCATAAAATGCTCTTGTACTTGTGTCAGTGCTTGCTCTTCTGGAACTTTTGGTGTGATTTGGGATAAATCATCCAATATAAAGTTTTCCAACTTTTACTTCTGAAACATTTGGAATTTTGAAAAAAAATCCTAATAATAAGGGCAATTAAATGCTTGATGAGGTGACTAGGAAGATTATATAGCCCTTATCATTGTAAATTAAAAAACAATAAATACATTCAGGCAAAGCTTTGTTAAAAGAACAGAGAGTCAGTCTGTGAGTCCATTTGGGCCTCTTAAGATTTAATCCAGTTCTGGTTTTTGGTAGTATTAAGTGATTTTTTGGTTTGTTTTTTTTTCCTATTTAAAGAACCAAGCTATAATTTGCAGATAATAGTACAATGTTCTATCCTATCTGTTTTTTCTCCACACTTGTCTTATACTGCTGCTTTATACTCTCCCAAGACCAGCTTGCTTAAGCTGATCAGTTGGGTGCATTCCAGACTCACGGCATTCTCGATGACTGAATATTCAGTGATACATTTGTCAGATGTCTCAACAGAAAAATTAGTGGCCAAATTGCTCTTGCCCTAAGGAGGCAGACAGGCTCTTTGGCCATTGCTCTGGATACTAGTGCAGCAACATGAATGGAATCAAATTAATAAAAAATTAAAATAAAACTGATTAGACAACTATATAAAATACAAACATTTCTTCTATAGTTCTGCTATAGTGTAGAATATATAATTTAAAATAAACTACACCATGTGTAAATGTTGCCAAGCACTGTTAGGCTCAGGAGTGCTCTCCAAGAGGAGTGCTGATGGTGCCTGTGTGTGTCTGCTCTCCCAAAGGCAAAGGAGCTCCATGAGATGGATGCCACATCCAGCCGTGTCTGGATCCTCACTAGCACGCTGTCAACCAGTAAAGTCGTGATCATTGATGCCAACCAGCCTGGCACAGTGGTGGACCAGTTCACTGTCTGCAACGCTCATGTACTCTGCATCTCTAGTATCCCTGGTGAGTGGGGCCCATGCTGGGGTCTGCACAGGGTCACCTGCCACACTGAGGAGTAACAGACGTCTGCACTTGGGAACTAACCCCTGGGCCTTGTTGTGTTGTATAACTGTTCCCCAAAATCATAACTCAGATCTTGCCTTCCTGTAGGGCCTTTCTATGGACATCCCTCCCTGTTCGGTGTTTAGTAAGTCATTCTTTTGGCACACAAGAGGGTGTTTTTGGGTAGCAGGAATGAGCCTTGTCCAATGTGGAAGGGCTCTGTACCTAGCTTGGATACTGATACTAGGGATGAGGGATGCATCAGGCTACTGAGGATGCTGTGGTGCCTCCCTAGGGTGGTGAACCCCAAGGATCAGAATCTTCCATCATTAGGGTGACCTCAGGAGTACAGCTACATTAAATTAGCAGTGCCTTGATTTACATGAGAACCTGTTCTTTGCCCTTCAGCGGCCAGTGAGAGTGACTATCCCCCCCGGCGAGATCTTCCTGGAGGGCGATGTGAATCCTGAAGAGTCAGCTGGAGCAGATGGTGTCTTGGCAGGAATCACACTGGTGGGCTGTGCAACCCGCTGCAATGTGCCACGAAGCAACTGTTCCTCGCGTGGGGACACACCTGTGCTGGACAAGGGACAGAGTAAGTTTTGAGATGTAGAACTTAGTGACATTTCAATTACAGCTAGTCCTGTACGAGCTCATGGTGTTACAGCCACATTCTCCTATCCCCAAGTTAAGCACTTCAGAGGCCTCCAGAATTTGTTATTATGATACAGGAATACCAAAGGGCCTTTTGGTACATATCTTCTTAGAGCCCTTGCTTTTTCTCTGATTCACATGCTGCAGCCTGGTTGCAGGAGTCATACAGCAGAGTATTTTGGGCAGGTAAGATGTTTGCCCTGCTATAGGTGCTGCTATTCTGATTGCTTTGTTCCCTGAGTCTTGGGAAGCCAATTTAAGCTCACATTCAAATCATACTGCTGCCCTTGCTGATTCCATACTGCAGTGACAGCCTTGGAGCCCGTCTGATGCTGTGCTCTGCTAGTCACAGAAAAGTCCTCACTTTTAAATAGTGTCTCTTTTCCATCCAGGCAGAAGATACTGGATGAGCTGCTGTGTCTGTGGCACAGGCTCAGGGCTTGATTGAGTTTGGCAAGGAAAGATAAATTAAAGAATTGACAGCCTGATGTCTATATAGTTAACTCACCAACTCAATCTCCAACACACCTGACACTGTTCACTGTCCTCCAGGTGAGGTGGCTCCTGTCTGCAATGGGAAGATCAACCAGTCTCAGTCTACTGAGGAGGCAACAGAGGCTACAGAGGTACCAGAGAGCAGTGCCAGCGAGGCAGAGCCGATGCAGGCCCGGCCCGGGCCCCTCACCGAGCACGTGTTCACAGACCCTGTCCCAGCCCAGGCACCCAGGCAGAATGGGTAGGTGGGCTGGGGTCAGAGTAATGGCTCTGTTCTATTCTGTTACTGATTAGTTCTGTTTTCATAAGCTTTGTGATAAGAGAAGCAGCCTGATCTTCTGATAAAGTGTCTAACTTCAATCAGTTTTGTAAAAAGTAACCAAGAAAGCATATTTACTACTCAAAAGTTCTTAAGACAAAGTTGATGTGATGGCCTGAAGAACTGGGTGGAAATCTTAGATACAGATTGTTTCTGAATGCCCAGAAATGTTGTTTCTGTTGAAGTTGGAAATGAACAGAGAAAATACTGTTTGTGTAATAGTCTTCCTAAACAGTTAGGGTCTGTAGATTTGAAGTACTTGCTGTTTTTAAGGGAAGGAGGAAGGAAATACTGTAAATTGCAGATCTGCAGTTGAAAACTACCAAAGAGAAGGAAGTGATTTGTGTCTCCAAGGCCCCATACCTGTCTGTGAGTGCCAGGCTGAGGGCCTAGGTGGGCATTCTGTACACTGCTGCTGCTAAATTTCTAACACTGTTCTTTTACCTCTTCAGGGAGAATGGGCAGCAGAAGATGGAGCCCAGCACAACACGGCCAGACCAGGAGTCAACCGGGGAAGCTGGGACCTGCACCAGTGCAGCCCCCACCATGTGGCTGGGAGCTCAGAATGGCTGGTGTGTCCCCTTGGGCTGGCAGATCTCTGTGTCACCTCCCTGCTCTGGGCTCTATTTTTCATGTCTACACACCTTTTGTTCACAGCTTGTTTCTGGAGAAGGTTTTCATTCCTCATTTAATTGCTCAGCTCATCATAGTCTCGGGGCTTTAACATGATTTTCTTACGTCCCTTTACCTTTCCTACCAGGGAAGGGAAAACTCAAACCTGGGCCGGCTGAAGGTGCAGGGCCCTGCTGCTAACCTCCCCAATTTGTCCTCTCTCACAGGCTTTATGTGCACTCTGCTGTGTCCAACTGGAAGAAGTGTCTGCACTCAATAAAGCTGAAAGATTCTGTGCTGAGCCTAGTGTAAGTGTGTATTCCAAGGGTCTTGGAGGAGAAGGTTCAGGGTCCGAGCAATGCTGTAGAGGGGGTTAGCAGCTCTTTGTTGTAGTCTTACAGAATCACAGAATGGTTCGGGTTGGAATGGACCTTAAAGATCCTCATGTTTCAACTCCCTGCCATAAGCAGGGATACTTTCCACTAGACCAGGTTGCTCCAAGCCCCATCCACGTCTCCAGTCTTGGACACTTCTAAGGATGTGGCAGCCACAACTTTTTCTTTGCTTTCCTAAGTGCATTGTTTTGTGAGAGAAGTTTCCCAATGCTTTTGTAATGAGAAAGCCTCTTACCAACCCATTTTCCTGCTGAGCTGCAGTCCTGACCCGATTCGTCGAATACATGACTAGCAATGTCGGGAGGATGTAAGTGGGGAGGAGAAAGGCAAAATTTCTCTGAGGGGTAAATTAGGGGGAATTTATTGAAATTGATGGTGTTTGTATTGTGAGGAAGAATTATCTCAACAGAATATATACAGATGTGATGATCTTACTGCACTGAAGCTAAGAGGTGTGACCTCTTGCAGCATGTTCCTGCAATGCTAAACTGACTGGGAATTCTGGAGACTATGTAAAGATGGTGTGTATAGATGGGAAGAAGAGTTTTTGAGTCCATCACTTCTACAACATTTTTATGTATTTTACTATTCTGTTGTTTCAGGCATGTGAAAGGGAGGGTCCTGGTTGCTCTGGCAGATGGAACACTAGCCATATTCCATCGGGGAGAAGGTAAGAATCAATGTAGTAGAGAAAACAAAATTTGGCTGAAAGTGTAGCAGTGGATTAAATGCTCTTCAGAGGTGAGAAAGTTGCTGGCTGCTGGGGTACAAACACTGAGTTAAAACACGTAGCTATTATGCAAATAATTGCCATCCTAAATCATCTCAGGTGTACTCTAACACCACTTCCTGAGCTTTTCTGAACAAAAATGTTTGTATGTACTGTGCAGCACATGTGGAGTAAACATTACATTTTTAGGAATACATATGCTGTGCAGAGTTAGTAAATTCAATTTCTGGTCCTCTTCACTGCTGTGGGTTTTGTTTCCCTGTAACTTGAGCAGTTTCTTAGCTGTGTTCATATCTGACAGCACATGGAAATTTGTTGTGACTAACGTTGGCATATAACTTAGTTATTCATTGAGTAACAGTTCATTCAGCAAGCAGAAATATAGGGATTTCTGGGCTTGTGCAGTTCAATTTTTGATTCAACCTCTGTCATGAGCTCAAGCCTGACTATTGGCACATCAAAATTGTTCCCATCAGAAATAAGATAAAGCTTCATTATATAGAGGCTTCCTTCCTTCTGCCTTGTTAGTTAAAAATAAGAATGAGAGAAGGGAGATTTGATTCTTTCTCCTGGATTTGACACTTTAGGGGAATTATGTTGTCGGTCTGGGATGTGAGGAAGGACTGAATGGCCCATTTCCTTTTAAGTTTCTGCATAGCCTTGTTCAACTCTGTTCCCTCTTCTCCCACTGGTTTTGTTGTACTTGTTAGAGAAGCCTGTTCACTTCCTTGCTATAAAGGATGTTTAAATTGGCCTGATTTGAGCACTGTCGGACACCAAACTAAACTTTATCACTACATATTTCCTAAGTGTAAGGCTGTACCTGAAGCAGGAGTCATGGGAAGGTCACAGATATAAGCAGACTGAGTATTTGAGTACCAGCTAAGCCTGTACACCCAGATATATATAGAAAGGTAGAGGATTCTGTTGTATGTTCACATGCCATGGAAGAGATGCATCTTTCCACACTTGTTTTTCACCTCAGATGGTCAGTGGGATCTCAGTAATTACCACCTGATGGATCTTGGCCACACTCACCACTCCATCCGCTGCATGGCTGTGGTCTATGATAGAGTCTGGTGTGGCTACAAAAACAAAATCCACGTTATCCAGCCGAAGACAATGCAGATTGAGGTAAGAGAGCACATACATGTCAATGTGTGCACACACTTGTGTTGTATTTATTCTTACAGTGTTCTCTGCTGCAGTATGTGAAATTCAGAACCTTTGGGTTGTCATTGCCGATTGCAAGACCAAGACTGTGAGTCTGGGTCATATTATGATCTAATCTGCTAGGGGATATTTGTTCCTTCTTCCCTTTGCAGAGCATAATTCTATCAGTAAATTTAATCTGACAATTTTCTTTGCTTTTACTAGGGAGTCTGTGAGGCCATGTACTGTCCAAACATAGGTGTTTGTCTTACAGTGACTCTTCATGTATAATTTGAGGCTTCTCCATCTGTGGGCATTATGGCACAAAGGAATAGTACAGTTAGCAAGCCCCTGGGATCCCACTAAAGAAAAAACAATGTTTAGAGCCTTTTGGGTGAAAATCAGTACAGTGGTGTCGGTACAAATCGTGAGAGTGCTTGAAATAATTCTAATCTAGAAGTGCTGGATCTGAAGTTCACATTAGTGAGCCAAAGCAGTTTGATCTTTGGAATTTATCCTGGAGTTGTGTGTTTTCCTTTTCTATCAAGTACATTGAAAGCTCTTGGTGTGTAAGTGTTCTTGCTTTTGAAGTGGTCTGAAACGACCATCAACTCTGCAAAGCTGCCACACAGCTGGTCAAGCAAAGGATTTTTTGTGTACTGTAGTGAACTGCTGGGGTCAGCTGGCATTAACACAGCTTTTCCAAGATCTTTGGAACCCAAACAGGTGATCTCAGTTGAGGAAAATGGAGTATATGTATATATATAGAGTATGGATGATGGCAGAACTTCTGTGAACTCACATTGGTTCACCTGTTTCAGAAATCCTTCGATGCCCATCCTCGTCGGGAGAGCCAGGTGCGACAGCTGGCATGGATTGGAGATGGAGTGTGGGTTTCCATCCGCCTGGACTCCACGCTGAGGCTATACCATGCCCACAGCCATCAACATCTGCAGGATGTTGACATTGAGCCTTACGTCAGCAAGATGCTAGGTGAGGGTCTGTTCCTTACTGAACTCAAGACAGAATTTGCCCAAAGCAGACCTTGCCCAAAGTCATCTCTGACTCCCCAACTCTCATTAATGCTTCTTAGGCACTGGAAAGCTGGGTTTCTCCTTCGTGCGGATCACAGCCCTGCTTATCGCTGGCAACCGCCTTTGGGTGGGCACCGGGAACGGTGTTGTCATCTCCATTCCCCTGACTGAGAGTAAGTGACATTTATTGAAAGTACTCCTGCATCCTCCCTAAGGGAAAAAAAAAAAAAAAAGCTTTTAGGTGTTATTTATGCAGCATGGCAGGTGGTTCAGGCAGGCTGATGTTTTCCTGACATTGACACCCTTTAATCATAGCCATGTTCAGGGAGAAGTGCCCAGAGTATGAGCAGCCCTGGACCTTGACAGAGCAGAGTGATGTGAACTCTGTCATTGTGAAACAGGAGAAACAAAGCTTTGGAAATTTTAGTAAGTCTCCAAAAGGAGGTCAAGGGATGAGAAGTCACCAAGAAGATCTCCCTGGAAATTCTATTTGGCATAGTCATCTAAATGTCTCCATAGCAGTGTTTTCTAGAAACTGAGGTTTAGAAAAGCTCTGTATACTCAGGTTAGGGCTCAGCTTTATCAGTCAAGTAGAAATAGGGATCCTACACCAAATCCAGCCTAGTGAGGGGACCCAGCAGTAGGAGTAAATAGGTGAATCTCTGGACCTGGAAGTTCAGTTGAAACTCTTGCTACTCCTGACCTGCCCGTCAGCATCTTATTTTGAAGGTCTTCTCCAGATCACAATGGGAAAGTAGGATTTGAGGCTGATTTCAATTGCTTTCAACAGAAGGCAGCCACATGTATGTTTTCTCACCAATGCTCACAGGAAAGCTGAGAAACAAATACCTCTGGTGTAAAAGGAGCAAACCTCCTGTAATCCTCCTGGAAGTCAGGCGTGGGATGATCTCCTCTGAGGGCAGTGAAGCTGGATGTCCCTGGGGCTGACACCAGGAGGGCAGTGACACAGTCCTCTTCATACACTGCAATTTTAGTCTTGTTTCTGAGTTCCTTTCTGAGGCCCATTCTGTCTTAAGGCTGCTGCCCTTGTTCTGAGTTTAACTTTTTCCCTGATGTAAACCAATTGCTTTATCTTTGTGTTCCTGTAAAAAATGTGGCAAGCAAGAAAATCTCACTAAAAATGTAGCAGTGGATCCTTGTAACACTATCCCTCTCCCACCTCAGATACCACATCTGTCCCTGTAAGTTAAGAGCAAAGTGAGCAAGAACAGTGTTAGTATGAACACTGTTTCTGTAGGTTTTATACTGTTTTTGTTGCCCCCAAATTATCTCCCAGTAATCACCTTTTTCTTCTCTCCCATCCTGCCTGTCACTTCCTGTGCCCCTCTGTGTTCCCACTCCCTGCCTGTGCCTAGCTGTAGTCCTACACCGCGGCCAACTCCTTGGGCTCCGGGGTAAGTCCTCTGCCTCCACTCCACAGCTGTCATTCCTTTTGCACCCATCTCCCTATGTAGTCATTCTCCCACCCTTCCGTTCTGCCATTCAACTTCTCTCCATCCATTGTTCCTCATCAGTCTTTTAAGTTGCATTAGAGAAAAGCAACCAAAGACATTCACGTGAATATTCTCATTTCCCATGGCTATAAACAATTTTTCCATCTCATTGTTTATCCTTCTGGCTTTTTGTGTTAAGAATAATTATTCTTCAACAGTGGTTCCCTTACTGTAGAAGGGAGTACTGGATCTACTTACTGGTAGACCATTTTGAGATGGGGTCTGGAAAGGTTCATTCAGTCAGAAGCAGGAAGCAGGAGTAGATGGTTTTTTGAAGGTCTCCCTTGGTCATCCTTGGTTTTCCAAGGATGCGTCTTTCCTCAGTTTTGGGCCAATTTCAGATGGTGCTATGGCACCTGCCAGCTGTAAGTCATTAAATAAGATGTTGAACTCAAGGGGTTGTGATAAGCATGAAGAATTGTTCAGGTTTGTGCCAGTTAAGGCAGGGTCTAAGTTCAAATTCTTGCCTTTTCAGAGTCAGAAATTAGAGAGGCTTTTTTCTCCCTCAGAGACATTAATATGACTGTCCAGATGCATTATCAACACGTCTGCTCTTTTTAATATCCATCTGATATTAGTTGCAGTTAAAAGCCAGATACTGTACACACACTGACTCTTATTCTTCCATCAAAGAATTTGTACTTGTCCTACCAATCTGGCTTTGAGCCTGATAGGGAAAAGTCACTTTTGTCCAAGTCACGTAACTGAAATTCAGCCCAAGTTAAAACACAGAACTACATATAATTAATGAGGTAATCAACCTCTTTCACAGAAAAGTGAAAGCTGCCTGGTTTAATATTGTTCCTGTTGTACTGATGTGGGTGCATGCAGAAGGAAAGCATCTCCCACCCTGAGTTTGGAGTACTGGTCTCTGTTGCTTGGTGAGTGGAAACTGTCACATTCTTGGAGCCTGGTCAGGAAGATTACAGGCCCCTGAGCCCTCCTTGGAAGCTGTGGATGGTGTGCAGCTGAAAGATGTTCATTGCTGGAGTACCTGACAACCTGGTGTCATGGTTAAATCAAGAAATGAGTCTCAGTCCACTTCTGTGATGACTCTGAGTGGGCTGAGAGGCTTCCCCGGACCCAGAGACTGCTTTCAGCAGCACGTGTGAGCAAAGGACTTGACTTGGAAGTTGAGCAACATCACTAATCCAGAGCAGTAATGCTCCTCCAGGTGTCCTCTGGGGACAGTGGACACTTTGAGATCCCTGCCAATTACAAAAGACAAGGTTCATCCTAGGACAGTAGGTTATTTCTGGAGACTGGACAGGATCACTGCTGGTGATACCAATCTAGGTTGCCCCAGTCTAAAAGAGAGGGACTGTGCCATCTGGTGTGGTCTCCTGCATCACATCATTCATAAAAGACCCTTAAAGACATCTGCAAAAAACCTTTAAAGGTTGTCCTTCACAGCTCATGAGTTTTCTCTTTGATTTAGTCCCTTCTGTAAAGGGGACTCAAAGCCATCACTGATTGTGTTCCTGCTCCCTGTCTCCAGCCAACAAGACTTCACCAACCTCTGGAGAGGGCAGTCGCTCTGGTGGGGTCATTCACGTGTATGGTGATGACAACAGTGACAAATCTGCCAGCAGTTTCATTCCCTACTGCTCCATGGCTCAGGCACAGCTCTGCTTCCATGGCCACCGTGATGCTGTCAAGTTCTTCGTCTCTGTGCCTGGTAAGGATGTGCACAGCCCTCCTTCAGAAGGGGATTGTCCCTCCATCCCTTTTGTGGCAGGGGCTGGGGCTGGTCTGCAGCAGACTAGGGTCCAGGCCATGGCTGGCACTTCCTGTGGTTCATTTGACTAGCAGAAAGAATTGGTCTGCCTGATGTGTCTGTGTGCATGTGAACTGTGTGGGGGTGAGCAGAGGCACTGACAGCACCTCTGTCCTCTCCCAGGCAATGTCCTTGCGACCCTGAATGGGAGTGTGTTGGACAGCCCTTCGGAGAACCCCAGCACAGCAGCCACTGAGACTGAGGGTCAGAAACTAAAGAACGTCTTGGTGCTGAGTGGAGGAGAAGGGTACATCGATTTCCGAATTGGTAAGTGCCCTTGGTGGGAGGCATCTGGAAGGGTTAGTGGATGCATAGCTGTAGTCATGGAGCGAGGCATCATTGTTGTGGGGAGCCAAAGCAGAAAAGCCCTGCACTGTTTCTTTGTTTCTGGCTGTGAGGGCACATAAGGATTTTCCTTGCACAGCACAAGGCTGTCAACCTGTGCCCTGTGGCTGCATTGCCATACAGCTGTAGTGATGCCTGCAATATTGAGAACAAAATAACACACTTTCGAGACAGTATTAATATAGGAAGTAATATAAAAGCAGGTCTTTAACTGGAGACCTCTAGGTGCAATACACACACATGATACAGGACTTAAGTTAAACAAATTAGCATATTTAACAAATATTGTCCAATTAGAAGAGCAGTTGATTAGGTCATTTTCCCTGGGTTCTGCCTCACTGGAGTTTATCCAAGAGCTTTGTCCCACATTTATTATGTCTATGATACATGGCAAAAAAGCAAGATGTCCTTGGCTGACTAAAGAGGCAAGACTAAACAGCATTTCAGGAATGCGTTAGAAGGTTAGCTTACGTTTTAAATGTAGGAGAAAAGGGCAGGGAAAGTGCTGGGAGCTATAGCCATTCATTAGCAATCTACAGAGCTACAAATATATGAAAAATAATCATAAAACAGCATCAGTATGAATGGCTTTGGAAAGAACAAATCAATCTGTGCCACTGGCTCCAAACATTGCCCCACTACAATCATCCAAGCTGCTGAGGGTGCTCTGTGTGTAAAAATCAGCTTCCCTGAAAGGAAGGGTGGTTTTTGCTGCTGCTGGAGCTAGTCTGTCCCATCCATGCAGTCCAGCTTCAGAAAATAATGGGGTTGGCTATAAATGTTCTCCAGGCACAGAGAAAGATCTCAGCTCACAATGTCTGTAAAATCAGACTAAAAGGGGTCTTGGCCTCTTTGGAGTATTCCAGAGCAGTGCACTATGGCATTTTTCTTTCCTGCCATTTCTACTCTCTGTGTTCTCTCTTCAGGGGATGGGGAAGATGATGAGACGGAAGAGAATGGAGGAGATGCCACCCAGGTGAAGCCAGTACTTTCCAAGGCTGAACGGAGCCACATTATTGTGTGGCAGGTATCATACATCCCTGAGTGAGAATTCCTCTTTTCCCACAATGTAAGTGTTCCTCCTCCCACCTGAATGCCAAGATGTACATACAGAACACCTGCATTATAACTCCTGCTGGAAACTGACCCTGGACAACTGCAGCGGTTCCTGTCTTGGACTGTGACCCCCTTGAACCTCTGAACTTGCAGCTTTCATCTTGGGCCTGTATGCTTTTGGCGTGGTTAGATTCTTGTTCTGCTCTGGAGCTGGCATCAAGGAGAGAAATGGCAGTAACACCATGAAGTGAGCTTGGAGCCAGGACTGTGGGAAACCTTTGCCCAGTGTCAGGAGGGGCAGCTGGAGCGGGGTGGCTCAGATTCTTGGGCATGTTGCCTCACTCCCACCTGCATGAGAAAGAAGTGTGTCCCCAGACATTCCCTGCCAAAGCAGTGATGGTGAATCACTTCTGAAGCACCCCAGCAGAAATCCTTCTAGTTCATCAGTCAACTCTTCATCTTATCCTTATTCACCCTTAAGCACAGAATAGCATCCTCTGGACTTAGAGCAACCAAGGGTCCAAGGAACCCTCCAAAGAGCATCATGGTTTCAGCAGCACTTCAGCTGTGGGGCTGGAGAAGGCAGCAGCACCCTTACCATGGGAATCACATCTTCCATCTTTGCAGAGGGAAGTCCCTTCCTCTGCTGCTGCTGTTGCCTCAGCAGCCATGTGCTGGGTGCCTGCCTGTGTGTGTCCCAAGAGGATTGTTTGGTGGGCTCAGATGGGAGATGGGTGTTTGATTGTCAAGGCCAAACAGGCATAGTAGCAGAAGGGTACTGGAATGTTGCTTTTTTAAGACCATAAAAGGCAACACTTTTAACTCTCCCTTCCAAAAATGCCCTACAGAAAAGGATTTCTGAGTTCATTCTGAAAAGCTCAGGTGGTGGTTATCCCTGCATTGCATTTGGTGACTTTTAAAACGCAGTTGAGGTTAGATAGTGTTGATCTGTGAGTTCTGCATTAACACATGGAGATTGATTCATCTCAAGGCTGTGTCTCCTTTCTAGGACCTGCTGGAAGGAGACCTCTTTTCATAAAGACTTGGAAAACAGACTTGGCAGTTGGTTAGGAAAGATTGGAGAGGTACAGTCAAGGAAGGCTATGTCTCATCTGATGTCACACAGAAAAAGGCATTGAGGCTAGATTCCTGATATCTTTTACCTAACGTCACAAGCACTGACTATGCTAGTTAGTAGTTTGAAAAGCTGGAAATTTCTGACTCCTGGAAAAACTTGACAGCCCCTAAGAAAAGTGGTGATAGCCCTTTCTGTCTAAGCAATGCTGAGTGATTGCAGATGTGCATCCTGCTTACAAATGGGGCCAAGGGGGAGTGGTTTTGACCTCAAGATGCAGAATATGGAAGTTCCAGGTGTAGAGTTCTCCCTTTATGACACTGTCCACAAGGACTAATTCTGTGTCCCTTGAACGTTCTTTTCTGGATGTGCAGGACTAGGGCAAGTTGCATTCGTTAGTTGTGAATTTGGAAGCTCCTGGTGGTCATCTTGTTTCTTCCCTGACCTGTACAGTACTCCAGGGTTCACGGAGATGTCCTTGTGACAACATGGGGACAGCTGGGCAAGCCTTCATCTCCTGGAAAGCTCCCCCGTCCTGTGCTTGCTGCTGAGCACTGGGCTTGCAGGTCCTGGTGTGCTGCACGGATGCCATATTCCTAGGGGTTGTTCTAACATGTGGCATCTCCCGACACAGCAGCACCGAAACAATTTTTGTATCCACAGTTCAGGAAAGGCTAAGGCATACATTTCCCCTGCAAGAAAGCAAGAGACAGTTATGGTGAACAGAGATCTCAGCCAGCCACAGTGGTGCCCATGCTACATGTGAGTGGGGCTGGTGATATGCACTCACCATACTCTCCTTCTCACTGCAGGAATCCACCTGGAGGGCATCTTCCAGGCATCTGGTCTTGCATACTGGGCTCTGTGATTGGCACAAGGTTAAGGGATGCTTGGAGCCACCACCTGCATGTGGGGGGGATCTTTCACCGTGGACATTTTGCTGGGGCACTGCTGGCTATGCCAGGCTTCTCATTCACTTTCGCCATATGCTTTCTGCTAGGAAGACTTCTTGGGATCCCAACACAGAGTGCACTGAAGTTAACAGTATAACATTTAGAGCACAGATTCCACTGTCATGTAATAGTTCATCAGTTAAGGCCAGGCAAATTTCAGAATTTGGGCTAGCTGGAGGGAAAAAAAAAAAAAGTCCTGCAAAGGTTCAGTTCCTTAGCTCTGTCAACTCTTTCATAGGAAAAGTCGGAATTGCAACATTTGTACCATGACTGTTCTGTATGTAGTTTGAGCAGTTGTAGGGACAGCACTCCTGTCACCCACTGGGCCGTAACACGAGGGAATCTCCCATCAGTTTCCTTTCCAGCTCAATGCTGTGTTTTCCTCCCAGAGAAGCACATGGCCCAGAGGGGCAGCTGAAGGGGGGACACCCAGCTTCTGCTGATAGCTCCTGTGGCCTTGGGTGGCTGCTGGGCATCAAGGTGAGAACTGACTGGCTTCAGTACACTTCTCTGTCATATCTCCACTGTGACGTATGTAAAGTATCTTGTATGTTACAAAAGGATTTTTAAAAGTGTCTTAAGGCCTGTAAACTCCGCAGTTTGGTCTGAAGATGGCATTCTGTAAAGAGCCTGCTGTATGAATACGTTCCCGTGCTTTGTCCCCTATGCTATCAACAACAAAGAGTGTCTGTTCTGTACGTAATAAACATGTTAACATCAGCCTGGGCAGCGTATTGTGTTCCTATGAAGGCAGTGGGATTGCTGCTCAGTCTTTAACAGGACACTTGCAAGCGTGGGAATGCAGCTCAAGTGTTCCCTGTTGAGCAATTCAGTGGCAAATTAAATATGGATGGCTCACAAGGTCGGAGCAGAGGTGCTGGTCCAGCAAGCAACAGTGCCATCTGTAGCTTGAACCAGTGGCAAAAATAAAAGGTGGAAATATAAGGTGGAACAACTTCAGAAATAGATGCTGGAGTAGAGAAGCATTCACCTGCTGGCTTGCTGCAAATTCAGTCAGGGTGGCCCTTCCTGGTGAACTTCCAGGGATCACACATCAGGTCAGTTTTCAACACTACAGGGTGGCACTTCACAGCCCCTCAGGCATCGGTCATATCAGCATCATTCAACTGCAGGGAGCCCCTCAGTCCCGGCAGCATTTGGACACTCTCATAGTTATTTTGTAGAATGGCATTGATTCAAGGGCTAGACATGGCAATGTACAAGGGAACCATGTCCTTAAGACTGGAGAGGAGCATCTTCTGCCCCGAGCAGGGAGCCCTAAGGCGAGTCACCTCCATGACCAACACATACACTGTTACGTGGCACAGGCCAGGGTGTAGTACAACTGGCAGTGCCTCTGCACTTAATGGAGGCACCTCAACAAGGTTTGGAAACACGTGCTGGGATCCATTCTGAACCCCCAGGGCTGAACCCTTCGAAACAGCCAGGCGCAGTTTGAGCAGGGCCCTGGGCAAAGTACATCCATGTCTGGTACCCACCAGGGTGGCTAAGGAAAGCAGGCCACTGCCAACACCCGTCGAACAATCCCCCGTGTTGCTAAACAATCTGTGAGATTAATGTACAAGTCTGAGAGGCCCACCAGAGCTCACAGCATGTTCTGTGCATGGAATCCAACACATGGCAAACAGGCTGTGCAGCTTCCCAGAAGGGACCTTCACTATCAGGGTAACGCTCCCAGGCTGCCCAGGGCTCTGTGAGAAGACACCCATTCCCCCAGGTGTTATGACCCTGAGCTCACCAGCAGGTCATAGCTGTCCTGATCAGTGCCACCTAGACCCCCACCTGTACAGGGGCCCTTTCCTCCTATGGCCCAGGAGCCTCATTGAAGCACAACCTGGGGTCTTCAACATGTCTATAACTGTGTCTGTCTCCAGCTGTTCCTGGACAGACCCATTGAACCCGGGGAGCTGGATTTTGACTACATCATCTTCAGAGATCCTGCCTCATCCAAGCTGCTGGCTGAGTCTATGCCTTATCAGCTCCATCTGATTTTGCAGCTGGCTTGGCTCTCTGGTATACCTTGGTCATGGGTCATTTCTTGCCTGTCTGGGGCTGCTGTGACCAGCACTTGGCTCTGCCCACTGTGATGCCCCCTCAAGGAGACACTTCCTCTGCTGGAGCTACATTCAGATCCCAGCTGTGCAGGACAGATGACTAGTCATCCCATCTGATTCACAACTACACCTCCCCCCCCATCTCCCTTATTCTTGGGTTTGTGTTCAGTAGTACCTCAATCATGGTGAGGACAGAAAGACACCAGCTCAGCTCAGTGCCCAGCAGTGGAGACTATGGCAATCAGACAAACTATCTTCCAGCCACAACTGCCACGGGAAGGCTCACAGCCTCAAACTGTACCTTTAACATTACTCCTGACCTCCTGACACTCTCTCTCCTGGCTTCTCCCATTCCTTCTGAAGCCAGGGAACTAGATCTGGCACATGCTCTGCAGTGCTTTTGCCACAAGAAGGCAGGCTCAGTTCTTCCCAGACTCTGCTCCTTGTCACAGGACTAGCTTTTAAATCACAAGACAAGCCTTCCTTCTTATCCAACAGCATGTTAATCCTTCAGGAACCTCTGGTGAGGAACCCTATGGAAATACAGGTCAATCAGCCAATGTCAATCTGTGTGCTCCTGCCTGATAACAGCCATTCCTGCTGGCTGTGGCCACATTCCCAGCCTCATCCAGGCCACTCACACTAGGTGGAGAAGAGTGCAGTTTGTGTTCTCCCTCACTAAATCCCTTCAGGCTATTTGTGATTTTGGGATGCTGCAGTAAATGGAACACCACCTCCTGACTACCTGCAGACACAGGAACTAAACAGTTACTTCTGCAGGGAATTATCTATAGAGCTGAACAGATCTTGTGCTCCCTCCACCCACACCCAGACTGGACCCTCCAACAGCCTTTGACAAAGCAGCATTATCCACAGCCACTGCAAGAGATAAAATATCAGAATGTGCTCAGGAGCTGCACGTTTTAACGTTCACAACATGCTGCCCTGGAACAGGGGTCATTTACATTTGGCTTCAAATGGTAAGAGCCAATCCCACCTCCTCTGCATCACAAAAACTAAAATAATTTCTCCTATCTCTTGACAGCCATCTTTGGGAGTAAGAGATGGATAGCTTTGGATTAGCTTAGTATTGAAGTCGTGTTCCTACTTCTTGTTCACTGCCTTCACATGCAAGTAACCCAGATTATTCTGCAGTGTTCAGAGAACCCGATGCTGTGCCTGAGCTAATGGCTCTGCATTTGGCCATCATGATGATCTCCAGGCATTGAAAAAAAATCAGGAGTTTTCTTAGCACTGTGCTACAGAATGAAGAAAACATTTATTTCCATTTTCAGATATATTTTTTCACAGTTTTGTGAAATACTGTGATATTCGCAGTCATTTTTCTGTGATTCATGGATGACCCACGTCATGCTCCAAAGAACTGCAGCTGACTGACTAGATCTGTGTATTCAGAGACTATCCAGGGAACCAAGAGCACTCCTCTGCTGACTGAAACCAAGTTTATGGGAAGAGTCAGAATGTATCTGCCTCTTCCCTTTCAGATGACCTGACTGTACAGGGCTGAGGAGAAAGCTGGAAACATCCTGCCACAATGGGCACAGAGGGGCTCTGTAAGACCCCTTGTGCACTGGGCTTCTAACAAGCAATGAGAACACGTGGGATGCTCAGGACACAGAACAAGTCTTTATACCGGGGTCCCTGTAGCTTTTTTCTTTGCTCGCTCTTGGGGAGAGGCCAGGACCTTCTCCAGATCAATAACTGGCTCTTCCGTGAGTGGTTTTCCCTCCTTCTGCCACTGTGCAAGGATCATGGCTCGGAGCAGTGGTGGGTATGGCAGGAACCGAACAGTCTCCTCAGGCACTGGGGTGAATTTCTTGAAGGCCTCCTCCTCGTGTTTGGGCACCATACGCCAGTCATGGTACATGGTTTTGTCAATCTCCCTCACTTCCTCTTCAGTTTTGCCTGGGAAAAGATGATGAACACCACTGGGAAACACCATCACAATAAACTGCTTCCAGGAAACACAGCAGGTGTTGACTCTTTGACACCCAAAATGCTACAACAGGCAAAAGTAAACAGAGCTTTCAAAGGGCTGGACAAATGCCTGCTGTACTATAGGATCTCACTTCTGTCCTTGAGAATCCAAACAGAAACAGGCTAGAAGGACGGCAGGCAAGATGTTCCAGCTGTGTGGGTGACTCCCTCTCTTAAAGTTTTGCTTTGTCTCCCTCATGTTCCATTTCCATGGCTAAGGAACAAGTGTAATTCCTCCCTACACTGATGAAAGCTTCTTGGAAAACTAAGTGTTAAAAATGCCCAACAACTTAAAAATCTTCAAATGAGTACTATTTCAGTAAGGAAAAATTGTTTCCTTAATACAAAGCAGCTCTAATTTTCTAAAAAGGAAAATTCACTCATACAACTCCAACTAATAATTTAAAATTCCAGTAACACAACTTACTTGCCATTGCGCTTTTTCCTTTATAGTGACAATTTTAGTTGGAATACCCTCATGCTCATGCTGTGTCTTGCTTTGAAAGTGTCAGAATAGTATGTCAATTCATCTAATATGCTTTTAGTGTTGCTGTTCCCCAATGTCATACTGCACTGGGTCTCCCACAGCATTCCTTGGAAAAACATTCTGAAGGGGCTAGATCCCTTTTGAAACTCGGGGAACTTCTTTTCCCATTAGAAGATCTGAGAAAAATAAATTTCCCTCAAGCATCCGGTGCTCTCCAGCCCTGCTCCTATATGTGGGGTAAAACGACCCGGTTTTACCTTTGAAGGTCAGATAGCCCCAGGCTCTTCCATGATCCATGTTCTGCAAAGAAAAGAGGAACCTGATGAGGGTGGGTCGCGGCGGCGTGGCAGACAGGAGCCCCGCAGGGCGCGGCAGGGCGGCGGGCGGGACGGGGCAGGTACCTCGGCCATGTAGTCCGCCTTCACCTTGGTGATGACCCAGTAGCAGGGCTCGTCGTGCGCCCACAGCCAAGACTTGCGGGTGACGGTGCGGCCCACGCCGAAGCGCGGCAGGCGGCAGAGAAGCGCGAACAGGCGGTTCTCGTTCCGCACGTCCTCCCAGGCCCGCACCGGCAGCCGTTTCTGCGTCAGCGGCCGCTGCATGGTCTCGTAGTCCACGGCGAAGCGCTGAGAGTCCCGCGGCCG
>JAHLSL010000103.1:762839-781848 GCA_025920805.1 Petroica traversi | reverse complement strand
AGACACACACTGGAAACAACAGGAAGAAGGCTCCAGGCTCCTCAATAAACCTGGGAGCCCCCAAAATCCAGAACTTGCACTACTTGCGGAAGAACTCTTGGAAAGCACCGTCGATCGTCACCCAAGCTTGCTGGAGCAGGACAAAGCCTGCAGATGTTCATGGCCCACATGGAGTGAGCCCTGAGGAGGGACTGCAGCCTCACCCAGCTCAAGCAGGCCTGTGCCAAGATGGTCTCGAAGATCCAGGTTCTTCTAAAGGTGCTCAGCAAGAGAACCAGGGAGCCCCTGATCTCATGGGCCAGTGTCTTCTGCAGGAGAACACATCCGTTTGCTTGACTTTGGATGAGGGCAAGAAACTCAGACGGAAGGTAGGAGTGCTGCTGGGCACAGCTGCATGTGTCCTTCTCAAAATGTGTCCTGCATGCCCTTAATAAAGAAGAAGAATAATTCCAGAAAGAGACACACAGCAAAGACTCAGGTGAGGGGGAGAAGATTTTAAGAAGGTGACACAATAATTGGGGCACCAATCATTCTCCTCCACCACCTGTTCTAACAAAGAAACTGCTAATGCCTTTCCTGGTGCTTTTTCCCCCATTATTTCTTTGCTGTGAGTTGAGTAGTAGGCACCCAGAGAAGCACTAACAGTGAGGGAATGCTGTCACCCCAGGATGAGGTGGCTGTGCCATGTCACTGCAGTGCACCCCAAGACCCGGCAAATTTATCCCTTTCTGCAGAAGAGCGTGCTGCAGGTGGCCACGAGATCGGGACACCCAGTACTTTTCCTCATTCCTTGTTGCAATGTTTTACCCCCGCATTCAATAAAAATTAAGATTGTTCTTGTTCCTCCTGGTGTTGCTGACCGTATCTGTCGTATTTGTAAAAGCAATTTCTGTTCTCCCTTATGGCGCTGGCCAAGTTCATTTCCAGCGGGGCCTTTGCCTTTCCACCTTTCTCCCTGCATGTCCCAATGACATCCTCGCCGTCCTCCTGCGGTGCTGCCCTTCTTCCAAAGCTGTAAATTCTGTGTTTTCCCTGAGTTCCAGCCAAAGCTTCCAGCTCAGCCCCTCTGCTTCCTCACCAGCTCATCTTTGGGCACACGGGCACGGCCTGCTCCTGCTGCGCCTTCAAGGATTTCTCCTTGCAGAATGTCCGGCCTCCCTGGACCTCTCTGGCCCTCAGGACAGTGTCCCAAGAGAGGCCTCTCAAGCAGTATGGCTGAACTGACTCACCCTGGGCAGCCCCTCCAACCTGGACAGACTTTCATCCACGTAGGTCATGGCCCGGCCCCAGAGGCCCAGAGCCTCCCCATGTTGTGCAGAGGGAGCCGGGAAGGTGAGATGGGCCAGGACGGGATTGCCCTGCTGCTCCGAGCAGGGACCTGTTTCCATTCCCCCAGTCGCTTGGGTCCCCTCCTTCTTCCTGCTGGCAAGAGCCATGGGGATCCTCTGTTTCTTGGGATGTGTTAGTCTGGGACAATTGTCCAATGGTTGCTCCGAGCAGGGACCTGTTTCCATTCCTTCGTTATCTCTGCCTTCCCCAGTGCCACTGCCTGGCTCTGGCACTCCCAGGAGCTCAAGAACCGTGTGAGCTCCCTCTGGATCACGACGTGCCATATTCTCGGCTATGGCTCTCTGAACTGTGTAAACCACAGCTGGATTCTCATCTGGGAGGCCACTGAGGACAAAGGAAGACTCTTGGAGGGGGAAACGCTCTGCCTTCCTGCTTGTTTCCAGCTGGACATCTCAATCCACTTCCCTTATGCATCAATTCTAGGGTCTTCTCTAGATCCAGAGGTGCATTCCCACAGGTGCTAATCTCCTTGGCATTCTCTGCAGCCTTCTTCTGCCTTCCCAGAAGAGACAGAATGTGAAGAGCTCGAGTGTGTGGAATAAGACGGATGCCAGCACCTTCTCCAGCTTCTTCACCTATATAGAATTGCTGAATCTTTCCTTTGATTTTATTTCCTTCACTTTCGTTCCCTTGTCTATTTCCTTGGATCCTAGTTCTTGCCCTGGAGGCTATTTCCTTACTGCTGTATCTTTGACTCTCATTGCTTGTTACTTCCTTCAGATTTGGCACAGGTTGGACTTGATGTTGGAGGGCTTTTTTGACATCACTGACTGATTCACTGATGGCCGGAGCCTGTCCTGCCCCAGTGCTCTGTCCTCTTCCAGGGCCACCCTCCCTCAGAGGAAGCAATTCCTTCCTAATATCCTGTCTAACTCTGGTGAAGCCATTCCTCCTTGTCCTGTCCCTCCAGCCCTTGTCCCCAGTCCCTCTCCAGCTCTCCTGGAGCCCCTTTAGGCCCTGCAAGGGGCTCTGATCTCTCCCTGGAGCTTCTCTTCTCCACCAGCACCCCCAGCTCTCCCAATCTTTCCAGAGCAGAGGGACTCCAGCCATTGGAGCAGCTCCGCGGCCTCCTCTGGACTCTTTCCAGCAGCTTCAGGTCCTGCCTATACTGGGGACCCCAGGGCTGGAGGCAGCTCTGCAGGTGGGGTCTCACCTGAGCAGGGCATAAGGGCAGAATCCACCCCCCCCCCTCGGTCTCACTGCTGGGGATGGTGATAATCTCATATTTTGATGCATTTGTAAGACAACAGAATATAGAAATGGAATTTCCACCTGACAAATTGCCTCATCAAGGATTCACTTCCACAGAGGTCAGGTTCTCTGGTCGCTCTCTCCCTGTGTGAAACACCACATCTTCCCACTTGGAGTTCTCCAAGTTGTGTGTCCAGACACAGGATTTTGCTTTACCTTTACCTTTGGGGTTCAAGCTCAGCCAGGGCCAGATGATTTCTCCTATTGCAAATCACCCCTTTTCTCTCTTTTTTTTTTGTTAAACAGGCTACAGCTTCTGTCATTTCAAGACTGATCTCACATAATTCCTGTGGCTCATCCCTGAGCTCCCCCAGTTTTCGATTGTTGGTTTGTTGGTTTTTTTCCAAAGAGATGTCAAAATATCCTGTCATGTGTTTGCTATGAAATAAGACACCCCCTTCACCTTCATGATTAGATGAGCTTGATTCCCCTTCCCCTTGCTTGAGCTACCTCTGATGTTCATTCATTATCAGGTTACAGAATTTTATTTCATTTAATGGAAAACGTGTTTGAAAGTAGAAAGAACCTTTGTTTTAAGTAATGTAGCTCCTGCTACTTGGGGTTCAACACCTGTGGTTCACAAGGCTCTTGTGGGTCAACACATTTATTACAAGTCTTATTTTTTTCTTCTTAGAGAAATACTTTTCCTGTGCCTGTGCAAACGAGTCCCACAGCTACTCCTGCTGGTAAGAAACCTCCCACCTCCAGCTTTCTCAGAGCAGCTCTGGGCTTTACGTGGGCTCCTGCAGGGAGGGTTCGTTCCTTTTGTTGTTCTGGCAGTGCTGCACACATCTGATACTCTGTCTAAATAATCCTGCAGGTCTGCTGCTTCCATATATAGCTGACCTCAATAAGTTGACAGGAAAACACCTCCTTTCCAAAACCAGCATTTATTTTGGGGCTTAATTTTAGTAGTATTTAGGTTTATTGCCCATTTCTGTTGCTGCTACTTATTTGGAGGAGAAGCAGACGTTGGATGGTGACGCGTGATGCGTTGCGCATGGTGTCTCACAACATTAAACTTTCATCCCTAATAAAACACTGAAATACTTTTGGAAATTATGAAGACAGAGCTGCTTCAATTCAGTGGCATCATTAAAACTGAGATCAAACAAAACTTATCTTTGGGGTCAAACCTGTTCCAAGGACAATTCATTGGCCTGGGAGAGAGATCAAGGGTAAATTTCTCTCTCTACAGCATGTTTTAGCTTCATCCCTGTGAACATATTTTTGTCATATATAAGGGGCAGCTTCCCTGGAATTTACCACTTGGGAATGTTTCTGCTTTGGAAGGACTGACTGACATCACAAGGCAATGAGCCAGAAGGATACTCAGCCGCTCTCATCCCGAGCAAGTCCTTCCAAATCCCTATCTGTTCCCCTTTCCATTAGGCTGGACAGTGTCTTGCGGAGAGCGAGTGCCAAATTCCCTCCCACACTCTGTCACAAGGGAAGTGAGCGGGCAGGGAGCTGAAGGGTGACTTCTGCGGGAGCAGAGGTTTCTGTCTGACTCTGCTGCTCGCTTCCCTTGTGGACAGTACCAGTCAGGTCAGCTCTCTGTGCCTTTGGAAGGGGCTGGAGAGCAGGGCCTGTGCGGGGAGTGTGGACAGACAGCAAACCAGCAGAAATTCCATCTTCTCAACAGATAAACAAAAAATCTGATGGATATTGGTTGTGTCACACCCCAAAATGCTCCGGTTTACTGCTGCTCTTTCTTCAGTAAGGGCCAGCTGTGGACAGCAGGTGACTCAGTGTCACAAGGGTGGGCAGACACTGCTCCAGGCAAACTGCAGAAAGAGTTAGAACCATGGAATATCCTGAGTTGGGAGGGACCCCCAAGGATCACCCAGTCCCCCCCCTGGCCCTGCACAGACCCCCCAACAACCCCACCCTGGGCATTCCTGGTAGCGCTGTCCAAACGCTCCTGGAGCTCTGGCAGCCTCAAGGCTGGGACCATTCCCTGGGGAGTCTGGGCAGTGCCCAGGGCTGGCTCACAGCACGAACAGGTTCCAAGAAGCCACCCTGGACTTGGCTCTTTCCAAGCAGACAAGAAAATGCAAACCCTCCTTTTTGTGGGACAAATGGAAGCACATCAGGGTCTCAGTGAATGACACCACACGAGCAAGCAGTGATGGAGCTGAGCAATGGGAATTAGCTACAACAACCCGGGGGTCTGGGGACACCTCTCTGTGCCCTCATTTCAGCTGCTTAAATAACAAAACATGACCCTTCCAGGCCAGGGCTTCCCTTGCTGTCAGCTTTTTCCCTTTTGCCATGAGGTTTGTGTTGAGATGTACCTGTACCTGCTCAGGTGAGTGGGCTCTAGGCACAAAACTGAGCCTCCCCTTGGACGCTGTGGTGTTTTCCCAAACTCAGTGACAGGAAAATCAGGCCAGCTCAGGGCTGGCTTGTGCCAAGGCTGGCCCCAGCACCCACCTCATGAACATCACCAACCAAGACCACCTTGGACTCAGCGCCTTCCAAATTTGCCCCCCAACCCCAGATCCACGTTCTTCAGACCCCAAATCCACCTTCCCAGCCCCAAATATTCATCCTCTGATCCCAAGTCCTCCTGTCAACCTCAAATCCCCCCTCCTTAGCTACAAATCTCCTCCCCAGCCCTAAACCCTCTGCCCCAGCCCCAGATACCCCCTGCCCAGGCACCCCACCCCTCCCACCCCCAAGAACATCCCGTCCCCCCCAAAAGCCAGACTCGTGTCGGCAGTAGCGGGTTTTATTCTCCAATTTCCTCTCCCAGGAGCGGGGCCGGCTCAGAGGGCGCAGTTCCCCTCTCCGTAGCGCCGGCACCTCATCACCTTCAGGTAGGTCTCCACCTTGTGCAGGTCCTTTTTGAAGCACGACAGCAGCCCGTAGTTCTTGAGCAGGGCGTCCTCACCGCGCAGGTGGAGCTCGAATTTCTCGTAGGTGGGTCTGAGCACCTGCGCACCCCGCGGGCCCCGCTCCTCCAGCTCCTGCGGGACAATGGGGACATTGCGGGAGAGGCGGGGCCGGGCAGGAGTATCGTCCAGTGACAAACATCCCGCCGAGCTCTGGGGGAGGTCAGGGGATCCCCCCCCCCCCGCTCTTAAGTGGGATTTCAGACGTCTTTTTGGGGGTGTGTGTGGCAGGAACGCACAAGTGGAGGTGGTGCCGCGGGGTGATGCCACACTGAGTGTTCCAGTGACACACACGAGGCTGCAGGGAGGGAGGAGTGTCTGGGGGGGCTTAAAATAAAGGCAAAATCACAGGGCCTCTGCAGCCCCTCCAGCCAAGGAGATGGGAACTGCGCAAGCAATTCTCTCTCCCCCCACTTCTCCAAAGCTCTGGCCCAGCCCCACATCTCCATCTGGAGATGTGTAATCAGCCACTCCTCCTGCTGTGCTCAATAACAGAAGGGTTTTGGTGAAGTAAAAGGTGTCAGAAATTGGTGAAATAGGAATATTTATGTCACTTCTATGTGTGGCTTCTCAATGCCCAAACACACATGGAATGCAGAGCTAAATCTGGAGTGCTCCTGATTCCTTTATCTGCTCACTCCAGCACTGAAAGTCTGCATTTGCTCACATGGCCTGACCTGCAGAGTTATTTAACTGCTCGAAGATGTAAATAATGGCCGAGACTAATTTCTCACAGCTACAGCTTCAGGAGGATGCTGGCAGATAAACTTTTAGAATAAGCATAACCAAAGGGTGTCCTGGCAGATAATGGGCAATTAAGCTTAAAACAACAAACCCAAAATTAGGAAGACCTTAAAGGGGCCTATATAAAAGAGAGGGAGGGGGAATTTTTACCTGGGCAGATTGTGGTAGGTCAAGGGGAAATGGTTTTAAACTAAAGCAGGGGACATTTAGCTAAAGACTCAGGAAGGAATTCCTCCCTGTGAGAGTGGTGAGGCTCTGGCACAGGGTGCCCAGAGAAGCCCCTGGATCCCTGGCAGTGCCCAAGGCCAGGCTGGACAGGGCTTGGAGCAACCTGGGACAGTGGGAGGTGTCCCTGCCCATGGCAGGGGTGGCACTGGATGGGCTTTAAGGTCTTTTCCCAGCCAAACCATTCTGGGATTCTCTGAGAGGTCTTCCTTGGAGAGATCACCCTGCAGCTCTCAGCTCCCTCGGTGTTGTATAAATGGAAGAGGGAAACATCAGAGCAAGTCCTTCCCTGCACAAAAATGTGTTCATAAAATGTTGTGAGGTTGCAAACCTTGCAAATTTTTCCCTGTTTCAAAGTACTTTGCCTGGAGATGTAACAAACATTGTGCTGCTGTTTGTCCGATGTATTTCAGCAACTGGGAATTCTTTGATGCTGGGCTTGGAAAGATTTTGGATCTGTAACCCAAATTGTTGCGATTCCTTGTGGATTCTGCTCCCTGAGGGGTTGTGGCAGTGCTGGTAACACTGTCCTATGTTCTTATCCTCCCCAGTGATGGGACCTGTGCACTGGGGGGTTGTGATCTTGTTATCTAAAGGGAAGCAAAGTCCAAAGAACGCCCTGAGGAAGACAGGGAGATTTTCCTGGTCTGTGGATCCCCAAGAGTGCCCCGTGCCTGGGAGATCTCTGTTATTCCACAGTCATCTGGGACTTACCCTCATCAGAGCTTGGATCCCTTCTTCCAGGTCCTTTAGCTTTTCATACACCCTGTCTGAGGTGCCAAAAACCAGGTTGTTTGTGAACACCTTGCTCAGGTACTGCACTGGGGTCAGCCAGGACTGGATGAGAACCAGGGAAAACCGGAGAAGCTCCATATCCTGAAATTGAGGCAGGAAAGGATCAAAGATGAGGAGGTGTAGTGTTTGGTGGAGTGTCCCACTCCCTCTGGAACAGCCTGGAGTGACCCAGAGGGGGACACTGCTCCTGCAGCTTCAGTTTGCAGGCTGAGGGCACCAGCCAGCCTCATGTCCTGTGCAGACAGCAGTGTTCTCATCCTGGAGCTGGGAATACAATCGGTAGTGTAACCCAGAAGAGTCTGCAGGATTTAAATAGCAAAGAAGAGAGAGGAGGGTGAAAATACCAAAGGTCTCACAGGTGGAAACAGTCCGATCCTGCAGTGGGGACTCTTCAGACAGGTCTGTGCCTGCCCCAGCTCAGGACTCACCGATTTCTGCTGGGCATCCTCCTTCCCTGTGGGAGCAGGGATGGTTTCTGAGTAGCAATAGGCTACCTGGGAGTTTTTGTTGGTGTGCCTTTGGTCCTCTGGGATGTAGCTGCGTTCCTGTGGAGACATCCCAGATTCACTCAGGTCTGCTGCCCATGGACTAGAGAACAGCACAAGAATTCCCAAGCTGTCCTGCCCTGTTCCTGTTTACAAGGATCAAGTGGGAGACAGGAGGTGCCTCTGGACAGGGTGGAGAGCTGGGGAAATGTTTGTGTGCTGGCACAACAGCTGCCCGGAAGGTCTCCCTCTCCCTTGGGCAAGGTGCTGAACACAGGAAACACCTGGGACAGGTTCTCCCAAGGAGGAGATGATCCCCAGGGACAGCCCATGCCAAGGGGACAGCCTGTGCCAGCTCGTGGGCAGCCCCAGACACTTGGTGGGTTTAAGCACTCAGACCCTCCCAGGGACAAAGGGGACCAACACAGGGAAGTACTGCAAAATATCTGTGCCACCTCCCAGCTGTCCCTGTGCAAGGGGTCTGGACACAGGTGGAAATGTCCCCAAGGAGGAGTCAGAGAGGGCACAGAGAGATGACAGTGTCCAGGCTGGTGGGACACAACCAGCCCTATCGTGTTAAAGTTCTTTCTCCTTCCTGAGAGCTGGCAAAGACACCAAAAGCTGGGAATTCCCTGGGAAGTTCTACAGTTCTGGAGCCACCAGACAAAAACACAGGAGGTGCCCCAGGGCCACAGCACTCACAAACTCCTTGTAGGTCTCGGCAGCCAGGAGGTGAAGGTGCTGAGCCCTCAGCACAGCGTTGGCAAACAGGCTGGAGAGGGGCATGGCCGGGAAGGTAGCAGCTGGCTGTGGCCACTGCAGTCCCAGGGTGATCACAGCAATGGCCAGAGGAGAGAGCCAGGACCCTGCAAAGTGGAGAGGAAGGTCTTGGGAGTCCTTGGGGACTGTGCTCAGAAGGAGGTGGCACCTGAGAATTCATTCCCAGCCTCTTCTGTCTGTGCTGGATCCACACTAACCCTCCATGGTGCCCTATTGGACACTGGGTTGGCTCAGCCCTCCCCAAAAGGGAGGGAGACCCTTTCACTTTACCTGCCCTCAGGGCTGGGGCTGCTCCCAGTGAGACCAGCAGTGTCTTCCTGGCTGGAATTGTGGTTGCTCCATGAAAACTTAGGTGTGTCCCTGTGATTTTCCCTGATACACTCATGTTTTCCCCTAGGCCTTGTCCCTGCCCTCACTGGGACAAGAGCTGGTGGCATCACCTGTGCTGTGACCAGCTGCTTTTGCTCCATGGGTCACACCTTTAGGATCTGGTGATCTTGGTCAAGCCTAAAGGTTTTCAGCCCATGACATCCAACCCAAGGGTCCATCTTGTGCTCACACAGACCACAAAGCTCATCTCAAAGACCCATAGGAAGAGGAATGCCCTGGAGCCTGTAGGACTTGGCATTAGACATCATGCTCATCCCTATCTGAAGCTTGGAATATAAGTTTTATGATTCCTGGCAACATTTATGGTAATAATAACTATTATAACAGTGGCTTGATCTTGTGCTTCAAGCTCTCCACACTCTCCTTGCCCACTTTAGGTTAAAGACTAATTCATGGATTAGAATCACACTGCAAGGAAAGGTTTTCTTTTCCACGGACTTAGAAGTTGTCATATTTTAATTTAGGGATGACAAGGAGTGCGTGCAGCCCACCACAGAATCACCCCAGCACCATCATCTCCTGTCACCCTACGCACCCAGCACTGGAAATCCTCTAATACTGAAATAAAAAGTACCTGGAGCCATTTCTGCTGGTGAGTTGCTCAGGTGTGGCTTGGCTGGGAATGTTTCCTCCTTTCCCCTGGCGAAGGACACTGTTGAGCCCCCCTTATATAGCAGGAGGTCTGTTTAAAATGGATTTGTGTGTCCATGATCACAACAACAGCTCTGCACCTTCCCCCTGCATAAATGCACAAGTGCTTACGGTGGTGCTACCTCATCACAGGCATTTTCACAGATGTGCAGCTGGGGGCATTTTTTTGCCGTGAGATGAGACCAGTGCGCCAGGATTTTGCCATGTTCTTCTGTTTATTGCAATTTAAAGTTTCCTCATCACCACAAGACTCACCCCAAATCAGACTGATGTGGAATTGGTTGTGTCCTCCTGATGTTCCTGCCTGGCTCTCAGCCTTGGCTCCCAATTCACAGGACTGACTGACCAGACTGGGACATTTCTGGATGAAAGCAAGTTACGAGTGGCACCAGGAGAGGTCTGGGTTGGATATGAAGGAAAAGTTCTTCCTGAAAGGGTTGTCCAGTCCTGGCACAGCTGCCCAGGGTAGTAGCAGAGTCCCCATCCCTGGAGGGATTTAAAGCTTGTGGATGCGGCACTTGGGGACATGGGTTAGTGATGGCCTTGGCAGTGCTGGGGAAATGTTGGACTGATGATCTTAGAAACCTTTTCCAACCCAAAGGATTTCATAATTCTGTGATGTTTTCCTCTCTGTTGTTTGTTGTTGTGCTGGCTGGGTGTTGTCAGATGAATCCTATTTCTGCCAAGGAATTGCTTCCAATTTCTCCCAAAATATCAAAAGTTCAGCAAACACTTTTGCTGATCTAGCTTGTCAAGGAGCTGTCCTGCCCTGGTGCTGGTTTGGATTCCAACCTGCCGAGTGCAAATCCAGAGCTCTGGGAGCTCTCTCTGATCCTCAGCTGGACAAGGCTGTGGGGAAGCCTGATCATGAGCATCTTCCTGCTCCTGCCTGAGATGCAAACATGAAATACCATGGGATTAAGGAGAGGGATGGGGTGGAAAGGAGATAGGAGGGATGGGGAAGAGGATATGGGGAAGAGAATTAGAGAGTCATTGAGTGGTTTGGGTAGTAAAGGACCTTAAAGCTCATCCAGTCCCTCCCCCTGCCATGGGCAGGGCCACCTGCCACTATTCCAGGTTGCTCCAAGCCATGTCCAACCTGGCCTTGAAGAAGAGAGGGCACAGTCCACCCATCCCTGCTTTTGAGAAAAACAAGACAGAGCCTGGGATGGGCAGCTGCAGACAGTGTTTAAAGAACTTCTGCTCTGTATAGGCCCCCATTTCCCCAAACCACCCTGGTTTGGCCTTTGTCTGGTGGTCAGGGGCTGTCCCGTGTCGGGAGGTGGTTTGGCTCCCCCAGGCCCCGGGTTTGCTGCGTGTGGCTCCGGTCTCCAAGCAGCACCATCACCCCCGGAGCCGCTGGAGCCGCTGGAGCAGAGGGTGGAGAGCTGCTCAATAAACATGAGGGAGAGTTGGGCTGTTCCGAGAAGCTCCCGGTGTTGCTGCTGGAGACGCGGTGGTGTCACAGGGAAATGTCAGTCCCAGCAGCAGAGGGAACAGCGGGTCCTGCCGCTATCAGGTGTCCCGTCACCCCACAGCGGCAACATCTGGGCGTGTTTTTGTGTTTTCTACTGCAGGTCGTGTTGAAATCTGTCAGTGCTGGTCAGTGATGAGCCGAGCCGCAGCTCCCCAGCCCAGCCCTGTGTCGCTGCAGCTCCCGCGTGTCCTGCGCAGCTCTGCTGGAGACAGCGGTGCCAAATCCACATGATTTGTGCCGCAGGCGGCTCGGAGAGGGGGTTGTTCCGGGCCGAGGGCTCCCCGAGGGTGGGTTTGTCCCCGGCGCTGTCTGTGCAGTAAATGAGGCAGAAGCGGCGCAGGCACCGCGTGACGAGCCGGGCACAGCCGCGGTTGCATAAGCGCCTCTCAAACCTCAGCCGGGCTTTTTTCTGCTCTCCAGTGCCTGCATTTCCAGCCCAGAGCATCCCATCGAAAGCGGCGTCACACTCCGTGATTTCCACATTCCTTGGAAGAGAAAAAAACCCTCCATTTTCATCAGGAGGCTCTCGTGTTCTTTCCCTGGGCATTTAAACAAGTGAATCAGCTTTTCTTGGAGGCGCTGTGTGCTCCCGGGATCCTGGTGATCCCCAGCCGGGGGGAATCCTGACCGAGGAGCTGCTGCTGAGCCACAGCCCAGCTCTGCAGAGGTTTAGGGTGTGGGGGATTACCTCTCCCTACTCACTGCTCAGAGAGGAAATTCCATTTCAGATTTATGGGGTTTATTTACCAGAGCTGGAACTGCTGGGTTTCACTGAACTCCTGTGGAAAGATGAGGCTGAACCCCCAAGGATTGCAGGATTGCAACCCTGCCTGTCTGCCTGAGCATCACAACAGAAACCAGGGGTTTTCCCTCCCTACAGTTACCTGGAAGGAGGTTGTAGCCAGGTGGGGATTGGTCTTTTCTCCCAAGGACAAGAGGAAACAGCCTCAAGCTGTGCCAGAGAGGTTTAGGTTGGATATTAGGGGAAATTCCTTCCCTGAAAGGGTTGTCCAGCCCTGGCACAGCTGCCCATGGGAGGGGTGGAGTCCCCATCCCTGGAGGGATTTAAAGCTGTGTGGATGTGGCACTTGGAGACAGGGGTCAGTGGTGGCCTTGGCAGTGCTGGGGACACAATGATCTTGGAGGGCTTTTCCAACCTGAGTGATTCCATGATTCAATGCCAGAAATCAGGACAAAATACAGAGTCTGGGCTGTACAGACTGTTATATTTATTTACATTAAATGTGTTTTAAACACAGACCACTCTCAGTATAGAATGAAGCCACCCCCCGTCTCCAGGCTCCTTAGAAACTACTCCAAGCATTTAAAATAAACCAACAACACTTCAGAAATATTTATTTACTTCTGGCATTTTAAAGGAAGCCAAAGCCCTGGGCTGAGGGAGCAGCAGAGCGGGACTGGGGGCACCAAAACTGCTTTTGACACCTCACTAGGTGCAAACAGCAATTAGTTTTAATTTTTTATATTATTCTGTTCTGTCACTTGTGTGAGTTGTTTACACAGATCTGAGGAATCTGGAGCTGGGAAGGCCAGAAAAAAACTTTCCTCTTCCATTTGGAAACTGAAAATAAGGCATGGAGGGATGAGCTCTGCTAGTCCTAAAAGCTTGGCAAATATCGAAACCAGGAACAGCCTGTTCTTTTCTCTCCCTGTGAATGCTCTGTTTTTAAATTAACCAATTTTATAAGTAAAATGTGCTTAAATAACTTTTATATAAATGTGGCAGAACTAATTTGGGGTAGTTTTATTTAACTAGTAAAAATCAATTTTAAAATTATGGTTTTGTGCTGTTTAAACTGAATTCTAGTTTTCCACGGAGGTGCTTTACTGGTAAACAAGATCCGTCCGGTTATTTCTGAAAAGCCCTTTTTGCTTAGGATTTTACCCTTCTCTGGCTGTTTTTGGGGTGCAGAGCAGTTGCAGGAGCTGCTTGGAGCCCAAAATGTTGTGAACCGTCAGGACACAGAGGCCTTAAGCTCTCTGAGAGGGGACAGTTTGAGCCACAATGTCCTTGTCACCCTTGTCCAGCCAAGGTTTGGGGGCCCAGCTGGCCCTGAGCCACCACCCTCAGCTGCTGCTGTCCTGCCAAGATAATTTAATTACAAACCCAATCTCCAGATGTTTTTTAGCTTCTCCTTCAAGACCAGATGTAGCTGAGAGCGGAGCTGCTGGTCCTGGGCCCCCTTCTCCTGCTTTGGATCCTGGTGATTCTCTTTGTCTCATCCCAAGCTGCTGTTTTGGGATGGTGGAGGTGCCCCCAGGGAGCCTCATGTCTGCTCTTGGTTTTCCATCCCTGCCCACCCTCAGGGTGAAGTTTGAAGGTGTGAGATTTTGTTTCCAGCTAAGCTGAACCCACTAAAAGCTGCTCGTTGTTCCCAGGAAATTGGCACCGGGGTTATGGGACACCCTTGGAACGGGCATGGCAGGATGGAACAGGATGAGGATTTACCCATTACCTTTATTAGGACTTCAGAAGCAGCTGGAGGTTTGTGCCCCACAATTTACCACTTTCCCAGATGTTCTGAGGTCACACATGTCCCTCACCATGGGGATGACCTTATGACAGGGGTCAGCTCTTGCCTAGGGAGCAGCGGGCCTTTGGGTGAGACCTTTCTCCCCAGCTTTTCCATAGTCTTTGAGACAAAGAGGTGCTTTTGGAGGATCCTCCACCTCAGACCTCTGCCAGCTGGGCCTGTGGACACATCCGTGGCTTTGACAACTGAAGAGTGGCCCCAAATCTGCTTCTCACAACATCCACACGCTGCTGTTGGCAGTGTCCTTGCAGTACCTGGTCCTGTCCTTCCTGGGCTGGTGGGGTTGGAGCAGATCCCTCATTCCCAGTCCTTCCATGGCATTCACCACGCTGGAGCTCAGTGCTGGGTGTGGGGCTGCCCAGGCTGTGGGACCAGTTCGCTACTGGCAGGATCACAGGTGGTTCCTAATTTCTGCAGAGGCTTTAGGGGTTGGTCAGCAGGGCAGGGACAGTGACAGCCAGGGTGGGGCAGCTTCAGGGACACAGCCCAGACATGTGAGCAGCCCAGGGCAGCAGAGTCCCAGCCCTGAGCTGGGCTGTGCAGGTGTTTGCAGCCTGGGAGTGCTGCTGCCCAGATCCAGGCAGAGCCGTGCTCCAGGGGATCCGTCCCCTTGGGGTTGGCAGGGTGCTGGGAGGGCCTGGCGGAGGGTGCAGGGCCCCTCACTCTTCACCTGGGTGCTCCCCCACTGTCCACTTGGCCTTCACATCCCGGAAAGGAGTGATGTCCTCGTAGGTGGCCATCTGCTCCACCTCCAGCCCCTGCAGCAACGACAAGAAGGGTGGGACATGGGAGGAGATTCCCTTGCACAGCACATCCCTTGGGACACCCGAGCAGCTGGGGACCCTCCCAGGCTGCTTCCCCTGTGATGGGAGCAACCTCTGACAGGGAGAGAGGATGGAGATGGTTGAATGTTGGATGTGCACTGGGTGCTTCTTGGGGCAGCTCTGCACAGCTGATGTGTATTTCAGAAGGAAGGTGCCCAAGGAAGGGCTGCAAGGTGACCCCCAACAGACACCCAGCAGGGGCACACCCCCTGTGTCGTGGCTCAGGGTGATCTTAGGGAGGTCCTGGTCATTAATTACCTCATAGGTGTGGTCCTCTTCTGGGCTTTTCTTGTCTTCACTCTGTGGAGAGCAGAGTCACAGGTTGGTGTCAGCACCCACCAGGATCCCCTGTCCCCAGCCTTGATCCCCCAGGCCAGGTCCCACCGCTTCCACAGGCACATCCATGGAGCCCCACACAGCATTTGAGATGGTTATGTACCCTCTTCAGATATCTACGTTCCCACCCACAACCCCAAACCCATCCCATGCCCAGGACTGGCCTGCCTGGGGTGCAGTGCAGGGCTGCTGTGAGCACAGCTGGGGACATTCCTGTGCTGGAGGCACTGTCACTTGCCTTATCTAGGAAGAGGAGGATGGGGATGCTGATGAAGATGACGAGCAGGATGGACTGGATGATGATGATGGCATCTTTCAGCGTGTTCCTGTTCTGGACCTGCTTGATGCTACTGGTACCTGGGAGCAACAGCACAGGTCTCACCTCTGTGCCAGGCTGCAGGGAGAGGGATGAGCCTGCCATGGCCAGAGTGTGTCACCAAGGGGGAGCGTGGGGACCACGGTGACCTGTCCTCTGCATTGGGAGAGACTAGGGCACTGCAGCTGCCCCAGGACTGGCATCAGGGATAGGGATCCCTCTGGGATAGGACACCTTGGACAGCACCCGGCAGTCACCAGGAACAGGCCAAGTCTGATTTATTAGCGGAGCATGTCCCTGGTTTTTGGAGGATGGACATGCCAAGGCAGACCCAGGGAGGTTGTCCTGCTCCCTGGGGCTGGCAGTGAGGAATGGAACCTCTGTGGAGCACCCACAGCTGGGTCAGAGAGGGTCCCACCTGCACAGGGAGAGGAAGGGGTTCATGTGGAGGGGGAAATAGGAGAGGAGAAAAAGCATTTCCTGGGATGCAGGAGGACGGGGAGCTGCCACTCACCCATGACCCGGAGCTCTGTGCCACACGAGTGCAGCTCCTCCTTCTGCACCAGGCCCTTCCTGTCACACACGTAGATCCCAGCGTCCGTGTAGGTGGCCCTGATGAGGGTGAGGTTGATGGAGGTGTTTGTCCTCTCGATGCTGTAGCTGGGGTTGTTCTGATCCAGCATGGAGATGTCATCCCTGTCCTTTGCTATCTTGTACCACTGCATGATCTGGGGCTCCTGGGAGTAGCAGACGAAGTAGATGGGCATGTTCTTCTTGATGGCCACGTAGCGCGGGTTCTGGTACACTGGGGAACACCTGCCATCTGCAGGGGACAAGGCTGTCACTGCAGCCACTCCCATGAGAGCCCCCAGCACTGCCCACACAAAGAGCTTCCCATTTTCATGCTGCTTTTGAATTTTTGGTGAATTATCCTCATCCCAGGCTCCCCAGGGAATGGGCACAGCCCTGAGGCTGCCAGGGCTCCAGGAGCGTTTGGGCAGCGCTGCCAGAGATGCCCAGGGTGGGGTTGTTGGGGGGTCTGTGCAGGGCCAGGGGTGGAACTGGGTGATCTTTGGGGGTTCCCTCCAATCAGGACATTCTGTGATTCTATGAAATCTGAAGCTTTTTGAGGAAGTCTGCTCTTAATGGAAACTCCAGTTTTCTGTGGGAATGTCTTTGCTCCAATATTTCTGTCCTGCTCCTGCCCCTCTCTGGGCACGTTTAGTTATTCCAGCTCCAAAATTACAGCCTGGGGAATCCCAGCTGGTTCCTCTTTTGCTTCCACGTTTTGTGTTTTGTTTTTTTTTTTCTTTTGCTGTATTTTGTATTTTTGGCCATGTTTGAATCCCAGAGTGGTGACTTTGAGAACCTGTTTGGGTTGCAGAAGTCACCCTTAGAGCCCCACGGGTGGGAATGGCACAAGGACAGTGGCACAAGTGCTGTGGCACAAGTCCAGTTCTGGTCCCAGACTTGGTCATGCAGCAAGTGCAGAGGGAAAACCTGTGAGTGCTCAGGAAAGACAAAATACATCTGGCTTGGCAGAGGGAGAGGAAGGTGCAAGGTTGGGATGTGGCATGGGGGATGTCACAGCCTGGGAATGGCCTTTGTGGGGGGAAAGGCCTATGGGTGGTGGGACAGTGGCTCTGTGGGGACAGGAGGGACCCTGGGGGACACACGCAGGAGAAGAACTCAGCAGGTCTGAGGGTACCTGTGTAGTTCCTGGTGTTGTTCTTGTCTGCTGAGATCCCACCTGCAAGACAGGAGAAGGCCTGAGATCATGGCCAGGAGCCCACAAGGATGTCCCCAGTGGGATGGATGTGCCCTGGGCCCTTCCTGCCCACTCCATATGGGATGGAGCTCTGAGGGGCAACAACAGAGCCCTGCTCAGAGGAGCTGAGGCAGCGCAGATTTGGGTACAAACCCTTCGATGTCCAGCCTGTTTTCCAGGATGTTTTCTGGTTGATTCCCCAGTGAAACCTGCTCTCTATAATGTCCCTGAGGCTGGTGCCTCTCAGGGAGGCTGCAGATACTTCCAGCTCTGCTTTTCCACTCTCTGAACCAGGCAAAAACCCTTCCCTGCTGGGATTTCCTGGACTCGGGGCCCTGTGATGGCCAGGGGCATTCCCAGGTCCTGTGGCCATGCAGTCCCCCAGGACAAGGGCTGTGGCTTGGTGCTGTGGGACCTGCAGTGCAGGAAGCAGGGTGAGGTGGGGAACCCCCCAGCACCCACGGGTGCCCTGCCCGCAGCTCCAGTGCCCCTGGGCCTGGTTCCTCTTGCTGCAGCTGGGCAGGAAGCCCCAGCCCTGTTTACGGCCCCGCTTGAGCGCCCAGCTCCCTCCTCTCGATGGAGATTCACCAAACCCTGTGGACGAGCTGGCACAGAGGTGGAGCTGCAGCACCTCCCTGCAGGGCAGCTGCAAACCTTCCCCTCCCCAGAAGGAGAAGAAGGAACAGAAAAAGGAGAAGAAAGGTTCAATTCCCCAGCCTGAACTTTGTGCCACCCTCCTGCAGACTCAGCCTACAGGGACGTCCTGGCTTGGACAGGGGCTCCTCTCATTGCCCCCAGGCCCCTTCCAGGTCCCTGCTGCCCTGTTCACATTCAGAACTAACACCTCTGCAGGCAAATCCTCCCTTCCAGCCCCATTCCATTCTTTCCCAGGATGAGAGATGCCCTTTGTCCTGGCTGTACCCTGGCTGTGTGTCCCTGTCACCTGCAGTGCCACCAGCCAAGGAAGGCTTTGCTCTCCAAGTTCTGTTGGTGTTTCTAAAGGAAGACCAAGCTGGTCCCTCACCTGAAAGCCTCCACACTCCTCCAAGTCAGGAGTTCCATTGCAGCCACCCGTGGGCTGAACTTCCCTTGTCCTCCCCTGAAGTCATCACGAGAGCCAAGTTCAAACCCTGCAGCCTCAAATCCTTGCTGGACTTGGGTGGTCACCACAGAAACCCTTTAAATGCCATTTGTCCCGTGGGCACAAGTTTCCCTCTGAGGGTGGGATCTGCTGCAGGTTCTTGTAGCTGTCCCTGCACCAGTCAAGAGGAGCTGGAAGGGGTCAGGAGCTATGTCCTGGGTTTTGCTGCTGCTTCTCCGAGGGGAACAGCACAGGGATGTTCCCACAAATCACCCCAAAAGCCTTTTCCCTCCCTTTTTTCCTCTGCTCGTGGGCACTGAACCCCACAGAGCATAGACGTGGCTTGGCCATGGCCTCAGCGATGTGCCAGTCCCATCCCCAAGTCTCTGAGAGCAATAAATGATTAAAAAACCTCAATAACCCTTCTGTCCTGCCACCTGCAGCCCCAGCCAGGCTGGTTCTGCACCCTCTTGGCCAGAGCCACCTGCCTGCCCCAGGATGTGTCATGTCTGCGCACCCCCAGGGGGAGCAAAACCCAAACCCAAGGCAGACACTGGGCTGTGAGCCCTGTGTGCCCTCCTGGGCTCCCCAGGAGGCTCCCAGCACAGAGCAGCACTGAGAGAGACCAGCACAAAGCTGAAAATTATTGCCCTGAGAGGCAGAGCTGGGACAAGCCCCCGATCAGGGGACACACCGCAGGCCATTGTTCTGGCTCCTTGCTCTGAAGTGCAAACCCCGTTTGGTGCCTACCTGTGAGCAGAGCCAGCAGCCAGAGGGTCACCTGGAGCAGCCAGAGCCTCGTGCCCAGATCAGCCATATTTCAGTGTCCAGGGCAAGGAAACATCCAACCTTTGCTTCTGCAGAAACAGTGGCTGCTCCCACTGCCCTGGCCCCAGTACCTAAAAATGGCACAGCTGCTGCTCTGTGTGCAGCCCCTTTCCTGCTCATGTAAATCCTCCCCGCTGGGGACTTTCCCTCGGGGCTGGTTTTGAATGCGGTGCAGACGCTGGGGCGGCCGTGCCTGTGGGCTGGGCACCATCCAGCCCCGGGTCCCTGGGCACTGTCCGTCCTCCTGTCCCTGGGC
>JAHLSL010000103.1:725641-762829 GCA_025920805.1 Petroica traversi | reverse complement strand
ATCCAGCCCCGGGTCCCTGGGCACTGTCCGTCCTCCTGTCCCTGGGCACTGTCCAGTCCCGTGTCCCCAGACTGTGCTCCCAGTGGCACTGTGGTGCCAGTATTCCCTGGAGGTGGCCAGAACTGGATCTGCAGTGGAGCTGGGGATGAGCCCATCTGCAAAGCAGGAGATGCCAAACCTGGGCTGAGCATGGGATGTGCTCGGGGAATGGGATTGGAGCTGCCTAACCACAGGATGGGGGTGACCCCTAGAGTTCCCCCAGGGTGTTTGGCCCTGAAGGGGCTGGGCAGGGATTGATGCTGACCCAGTAGCCAAGAGCTGCAGCAGGAATGGGATAAGAATAGGGGATGTTTGTGGGGTTGCTTGTTGTAGGGTGCAGTGAGATGGGCCCCCAGCTCCCATCCCTGCATCCCAGGGAGGCAAGAAATCTAAAATCATGGAAGCATGAGTGAATCACAAAATCATCATGGTTTGAAAAGACCTTCAGGATCATCAGCCCAGCAGCACCACAGTGATCACCACTAACCCAGGTCCTCAAGTGCTACATCCACAAGTTGTTTGAGCACTTCCAGGGAGAAGATGAGAGGGGGAAATGGCCAAAATAAGGAGTCACTTGGGTGCCAGCCATGCCCACCCCTTCTCCATACCCCATTCGCCACTTCCAAGAGCCTTTTCCATGAAACCTTTGTGACAGCCAGGCCCCAGGAAGCACAACCAGGGCCCCCAAGGTGAGCTCTGGTGCAGAAACAGTTTCCCCCAGGCTCTGCCCCCCCCCGTTGTTGCTCATTACTGGCTGTGGGTGAGCACTGAACTGTAACTCCAATGAAAAACACCTTTGGGTACTTCTGCCAGTCGTGTTGGTCCCCAGAGCCAGGTGCCACTGCCCAGGGCCTCCCCAAACCTTCATCTTCTGCAGGCTGGGTGGGTGTTTTGCCAGTTCTGAGCATCTCATGGGTGCTGGGAACCAGCCCTAGCCTGACTTTGCATACAAAGGGACAGGAAGCAAGAGAAATAAAATTTTCCAGAGAAAAAAACTGGCTCATGAGGGAACGATGATGGGACAGGTGCCTTCTCCTGGCACTGTACAGAGTCCCTGCTGCCATCACCCTGGGTCTGGCTGCAAGAGCAGAGCCTGGCCCAGATATCCCAGCAGGGCAAAGAGAAAGGGATGCCCACGTGCTGGGCAGACACTGGAGGGGGTTTTATCGGGCTCTGGGGCTGCAGGTGGGAGCTGGGATGCTGCAGGTGCCTGGGAAAGCCCTGTGAGGTAAAACCAGGAGTGGGTTTGCAGTGGCAGTGGCCAAATCAGCCCCTGTGGTGCCTGAGGGCTCCTTGGCACCCTTGAGAGGCACGCAGGTGTCCCCTGGAGAGCCCTGTTCTTACAGCAGCCATGACGTGGGGTGTAGAGGAACGTGGTGGCCCCCACGGGGAGGGTCCCATGTCCTCACGCCTCTTCCCATGGCCTCTCTGGCTCCAGGGCTCCCTGGGCAGAGCCACTGCCGGCAGCTGCACCTTCCCCATCTTCCCCAGCCCTTCCCTATTCATTTGGGCTTGGGTTTCACAGTGCCCGGGCTGTGCCACGTCCCTGCAGCCCCCGCCTGCGTGGCACGGAGCACACCCGGGTTACGCCAGCCCTGGGACGAGCTGTTCCAGCGGCAGCGAAAACAGCGAGCCCGAGCCGCGGCCCCGGGGACGTCAGCGGGGCCCGGGGGCGGCTCCCCATCGCTGACGCAGAACCTCCTTCGCCCACCCCTGTCCTCTCCCAGTGATGATCACCTGCTCCCGAGTGGCCGCTGGGGTGGGGATGGAGCTGGTGGGGGGCAGCTCGGGGGGGTTGAACCTCCTCTAAACTCTCCTGTGCTCTTGGTGGAGCCCACAGCGGCATCTCCTGTGGCTCCCGGAGTCAGCGAGCACCGAGGGCTCCAGGGGATGGGATCACGAGCAGAACTGAAGCTGGAGGTCTCGGGGGACAGCCCTGGGCGCCTCCTGTGCAGGATGAGAACCCCAGGTCCTGCTGAGGTTGGCAGGTCCAAGGCCAAACACAGGGAGCAAAGGGAAGAGGTATTCACCTCTCCCAGTACAGGGAAAACCTTCCCCCCTCCAAAGACACCCCAACACACTCAGTATCGCAAGAAGAGTTCATTTACAATTGTTTATTGTAAGAAATGTACAAAGAAAAACGGCTTTAGCTCACACAAACCCTGCTCTGGGGCATTTCCCCATCCCCGACGACACAAACGTAGAAGCAGCATTGATTGTGAACCACGATCCGGGCAGGGACTGCCGTGCCAGGGATGCCTCCCATGGCCAGGGACAGCAGCTCAGGCTCTGCTGCAGGGAGCAGCGACATGGAAACGAGAGCATAAGGCCACGGGACGAGCCCGGTGCCCCCAGCTCTGTCACCCGGCTGGCAGCTCATGGGCTCAGGGCAAGCTCAGCCCCGCTCCTGGCCAGCCTGGCTGTGCGGCATCTGTGGCAGCAGCACCCAAAGCAGCCCGGGAAGAGAAGAGAATAATCAGAGTACAAAAAGACAGAGCCTTTGGCTTCAGGAACAGCCCTTGTTTGAACGGGAAGAGGTTTTGGTTCATGTTTGTTTTGATCTGGAGAGAGGTTTTTTTTCCCTTTTGAAGGCAGAGGGTGGTCAGAGGTGAACTTGGGGCTTTTTGCTTGTTTTTCACAGAATCACAGGATGGTTTGGGTTGGAAGGATCCTAAAGCTCATCCAGTGCCACCCTCTGCCATGGGCAGGGACCCTTTCCACTGTCCCAGGGTGCTCCAAGCCCCGTCCAACCTGGCCTTGGACACTTCCAGGGATGGGCAGCCACAGCTGTTCCAGGGCTGTTTTCCTTGATTTATTTTCCTTTTGCTCACCTGTGTGAAGAGCAGCAAATCCCTTTTCCCCCTGCGAAAACGCTCCTCTGCCTGGAGGTTTCCTGGTGAGGACCTGCCTGGCCCATCCCAAATGTGCCACAGGGGCCTCTCCGCAGCCCCAGCCCAGGGAAGGATGCTCTGCCTGAGGATTTTGGCATTCACACCCCAGTGGGGTCGTTTATTATATGGAGCCACCTGGGCCTAGGGTGGGATTTAGGGGACCCCTAAAGCAGCTTGTGGAAAGGATTGTTCAAACATCTGCTCTATTCCCTGGGGGTCCATCTTGTTAATTAACACTAACGAGGGCACTGGGAATGCCAACGAAGAGCACTCCAGTGGGATGGTTCCTCTTGCAACAAGGCTAGAAAAAAAAAAATCCTGGAAAGTTTTGTCCTAGGGACTGGGTATTCTTGGAGGACATTTTCCAAACCCTACCTTTGCCCATTGCTTTCCTGCCACAAAACCTGCATGGAAGTGGGAAAACAGAGTAAAACCTGACTATAAATAGTGTTTACATTCATCCTGCAGAGACCTGAATGATTTCTGGTTTCAATACATATTCAGAGACCTTGAAAACCTGATAGTCAACCCTGAGAACAAATCTGCAGATGCTTTGCTTTGGCTTTGCAAACCAATTTTTAAGACATAATTGCACTTTCTCTTGTATGTAACAAAAAATAATCATCAAGCTTATTCAGAGGTTCAAAAGAAAGGTGCTACTTTAAGACTTTGGAGATTTTTGTTCACAAAACCGTGCATTTTCTGTAATTATTCTTAATATTATTTCACTTGGCTCATCTTTCACTGGTTGCTTGGCTGCACTCTGGAAGAATAAAATACAGGAAAATCTCTTAATTGTGAAATAACATTAATAAATAATTACTTTAAGTGAAAGGACAACCATACACTTCTGTTCATGTCTGAAAACCATCGTTACTGTGATGAGATCATTTCAAAACTGACTTGTTTCTCTTTCACCGACAACAGATTTCACATTTGAGTTCTCATAAGAAAAAGAATTCAACTCTTTGCAAGTGCAGTGGGCTGTAAAACCCAGGATCAGGAGGAGATCCTGCTTTGAAAGTCCAGGTGGTTGCTTGAAATATCTGAAATTAGCTCAATATCTAAGATCTAGAGATCTGTGCATGGAAGAGCTTTGAGCAGGAAATACAAATGAAGTCTCTTCAGGCTGGGCCAGAGGTGGAATCTCCTTGTGCTACACCAGTGACTCTTTCACCACGCGTTCCTTATCCCAAGCCTGTGCTTCCTCAGAAGCATCCCGGGGCGTCTCTGAGCTGGGAATGGGCTCGAGGCCCAAGGCAGGGGCTGTCTCCACATCTGTCCCAGTGTTCCCATAGATCTCCTGCATTTTGGTGGCGATCAGCCCTTCCTTCTCGGGCGCGTCCTTGCCCAGGGGGTCCTGGCTGTGCCTGTACATGTAGGATGCCTGCTTCACCGAGCGCCTCAGGAGGTACCTCCGGAAAGCCCTCTGGATCTTGGTAGCACAGACCTCCTCATGCTTCCTCTTCAGCGTGGTGGTGATGGGTTCATAGGAGACCTTTGAGGGGTTGGCAGCCATGAACTTCTCCTCCATGGTGGCCTTCAGGGCGTCCATCTCTCCTGAGTCTCCCAGCACTTCCTTAGTCAGGGCAAAGAGGATGTCTAGGCAGTGGATTTTGTCCCCAGCAACCATTGGTAGATCCATAGTGATGAGTTTGATCTTGTTGGGCTTGGGAACTCTGAGTGGCTCCTGCAAGGTGTCCACAAAGTCAGACAAGGTGCTGTAGGCAATGAACTGGGTGGCATCTGGGTCAAACTTCTCCCAGGTTTCATAAAACATTTCAAAATCGTCTTCACAGAGGGGCTCACTGCTCTCCTCTGTGGCCACGTTGAAGTTCTCCAGGATGATGGCGATGTACATGTTCACCACAATGAGGAAGGAGATGATGATGTAGCTGCAGAAGAAGAAGATGCCAATGGAGGGGTTCCCACAGTCCCCTTTCACCGAACTCCCGGGGTTCTCCAGCTCGGGGTCGCAGTCCGGGGGGCCGCTGTTGAGGATGGGGTTGAGGAGCCCATCCCACCCCGCTGACGTGGTGATCTGGAAGAGGCAGATGATGCTGTTCCCAAAGGTTTCAAAGTTGAAGATGTCATCGATCCCCGACTCCTTCTTGACATAGGCAAAGTTGGACATCCCAAAGATGGAGTAGATAAACATGACGAGGAAGAGCAGGAGGCCGATGTTGAACAGGGCGGGCAGGGACATCATCAGGGCAAAGAGCAGCGTCCGGATGCCTTTGGCTCCTCGGATCAGCCGGAGCACGCGGCCGATCCTCGCCAGCCGGATGACCCTGAAGAGGGTGGGGGATACAAAGTACTTCTCGATGATGTCCGAGAGGACGATACCTGTGGAGGGATGAAGGACAGGTGAGTTTGCTGTGCCACCAGCGGGAGGTGAAGGGGAGCTGCTCCGCTTCATCTGGGCAGACTCAGGGAGGTGAGGTCACCCCCAATGGCTCCTCCAGTGACAGGGAAAACATTTAAAAAGAACCCCTGAGCACAGAGCCAAGGGTTAAACTCTGGCTGCTCTGTTTCAGAGAAAGAGAACACCAAGGGAAATAACACCAAGGAGGAGCAGAGATATCCCCAGTCCCTCACCCATCCTGGGGTGGCCTCACATCTGTCATGTCTCAGAGTCCTGCTGCCTTGGCCCTGCTCAAAGGGTTAGTCCTAGCAGAGCCAGTGACAGCTCAGTGGCTGTGGATTGCTGAGACCATTTCCACTCTTCACTGTCCACTGGGATCTGTGAGGGACTGGTGGGAACAACAGGACTCACCTAGGATGGAGAGGATGACCACCACAAAGTCAAAGATGTTCCAGCCCACAGTGAAGAAGTAGTGGCGCAGGGCGAACATCTTGAGCACGCACTCCCCAGTGAAGACGACGATGAAGACCAGGTTTATCTTGTAGAGGACAGAGGTTTTGAGCTCACTCTGGTCATCTGTTTCCACCATCATGGTCACCATGTTCAGGCAAATCAGGATCATGATGGTGATGTCAAAAACTTGCTTGGTAACGAAATCAAACACCTTCGCTTGGAATTTGTTCTGCAGTGAGGGGCACGAGGGTGATGATGGAGCACCAGAGAAGATGTGGGAACATGGAACAGACACAACAAAACAAAAACACAGCAGGAAGAGAAGAAGGAACCATATTTACAAGTGTGGGAAACCTCAGGGATGTGGCCAGCATGGCTCTCACAGCGCCAAAAGTTATGGGGGGAGAAGTCCCAGCAGTTCTCAGGGTGGAGCACACCTGGGGACACCACAGCCAGGGGGAGTGGGCACAGGGCACAGTCACTTGCTAATTACACTCACAGATAATGGGGCACAAAAAACCACATGGGAAGGCCCTCAAAACCCAAATCAAAACTGAGAATGTTTTGGCTGGACCAGAGTCCCTTCTGGGGGGTTGAAAGATGAACTTTCCCTGAGCCCAGCTACTTTCCAGAGAGGAGCTGGGAGCCGAACTAGGAAAACCCCAAATTCCTGCAAAAGAAACCCCATCACTGCACTTGCCAGCAGACCCAGGGCTAAAGAGAAGACCCAAAGGAGGTGGCCTGATGTCAACCTCTTCTGAAGCCCCAGCTCTTGGCCAGGTCTGTCTGAAGAGTAAGAAAGTAAAGTGAATGGTCTTCCCTGGACCCTTCTCATTCCCTTTGGGACAGCTGGTGGCTTGAAGTGCTCCCCACAGGCTCCACTGCAGGAGGAAGAACCCAACGTACCGCTGGCCTGGGGATGGGCTTCTGGGGTTTCTTGGAGCCCAGCTTCTTCATGGCGTTGTAATATTTCTTCTGCTCTTCTGTCATGAAGATGTCTTTTCCTCCAAAGTATAAAAGGAATCGGTGCTGTTAGTCTCTGGAATTCTCCTCTTCCCATAGTATTTCTGACCATGTCCCTTCCCACCAAGCATCTCCAGTCCCTCAGAGATCCTGCTGGGAGCAAGGTGTCCTCTCTGCATCCTGCAGACCTCCCTCAGCACCCCCAGTGTGCTCAGCCCTGCTCCAGGGTGTCAGTCCTGACCTGCTGGCTTGGAAGCAGAAGTTGAGTCTCAACTTGGTGCATGGGAAAATGATCCCAGGGTGGAAAAAAAAAAGTGATGGCCCAGGCAAGAGAAAACCCAGCCTCCCTTTGCTTCCTCCCTCTGCACCCATAAACTGAGCCCTCTGTAACTGCTATGACCAGGACACAAAGCTCCCTATGCCATTTGTCCAGTGCAGGAAGGCACAGATGGATAAGAATTTTGGGATCCATCCCAGTCCCAGGCATGGTGGCCCTGGTCCCATCACCCCTCCACTGTGCTGACCCCCTGCAGCCTGGAGCAGCACCTCAGGAGCCAGGATATACTCATCTTTTTCTTCTGCTGGTTAAAGTTGTCGATGATGACACCGATGAAGAGGTTCAGGGTGAAGAAGGCACCGAAGATGATGAAGATGACAAAGTAGATGTACATGTAGAGGTTGATCTCATACTGTGGCTGCTCTTCAATCTGGCCAGGAGAGACGGGAAGCGTGAGACTGACCCTGTCCCCAAAGGGTGTCTCCAAGCCCTTGGACAAGGGCTTGTGGTATTTGGACAGAGCCAGGGAGTGGCTGCTCCAAAACTTTTGGCCGTGTATTCCCAATGGGAGCAGCCATGGGGAGGGAAACCCATGGGACACCAGCAGAGGGACAAGGACATGCCGACCCCCGATCCCACAGCATGGGCTGGGGAATGGGAAAGGATGTAATTTGCAGCAATATTAATGAGCAAATGAGTTTCTTCACAATGATCAGCATTCCAAGAGCTGAAATACATCTGTCAGGGGAAAGGAAAAGTGGATTAATTTGTCTCACCAGCACCATGGGGTGACACAGCCTGACAGCCCTGGACAACACTCCTCATGCCAAGGAACATCCCTTAATCCTGTTCTGGTTTCATGGGAGACATCCCAAGGTGACCCCATTGACTTCCCTCATTTTGAGGAAAGCTCTTGGCAGCACAGGGAGGATTTTCACCCAAACCAACTCTGCCCCAGGTGGGACAGAGGCCTGAGGGATTTTCTGAGGGTGCTAAAAAAAGGCGATGAAAATCACCCCTTCAGGCTTGTGGGTGTGCGGGGTGACCCCCCAGTGTGACTGGAGAACTGCAGGAAACCCCTCCTGCTGTGGGGACACTTTTGGGGATGGATCACAGTAGGAACAGCCTTTTCACAATACTCTTCAAAACACTTGGGTTGTTTTAATAACTCATTGAACCTAATGCTTAAAAATGCTGGATGCTCTGTTCTCATAACCTATTTTTTGCTCAAGGCAAGCCAGGTACTTTCTCCAGGAGGGGATGAGTTCTCAGCTGGAGAGGTCATGGAGGACGTCAGGTCAGAGCAGGCAGAAGGATGAGCCCTCCAGGTTGGAGCAGAGGGGGCAGAACAGGGATTTTGGCCCCTGGCACTGAAGCTGAGCGGAGCAAAGGCAGCCCCAGCTGTGGGGCAGGGTGCAAGCCCAGTGTGGAGCTAGATGCAGGTGACAATGACATGGGTGGCACAGGGACACATGGCGGCCCTTTTTGAGGCTGTGCACCTCAGGGGGATGTTGTGGCTGCCCAAGTGTCCATGGCCAAGTTGTCAGAGCTTGGAGCACCTTGGAAGAGTGGAAGGTGTCACTGGCCACAGCAGGGGCTGGCACTGGGGATGGTTTTTGGGGTCACTTCCAACACAAACCATCCAGGGATTCCATGATCTGATACATTTTGGGGGTTTCTCTACCCTGTAGCTGTGTCCTGGCTGAAATAATGGTGGGATGCAGGCAGCCCCCAGCACCAAAAGGCAGAGCCAGAGGTGATGCTGTAGCCAAGGATCCATCCCAGCCTCAGTTCTGGGATCCTGTTTCAGTCTACCAAGAGGAATCAACCCCTGGAATCAGCAATCTGTCCCTATGTGTCCCCTCACCTCGCGGGAGTCCACGGCTGCGTACATGATGTCCATCCAGCCTTTGAAGGTTGCCTGTGGGAACAGGAGTGGTTGGACTTGGAGTGTTTTCCAACATAAAAGATTCTGTTAGTCCATGACAGTGGAGAAGAAAGTATTTTCTGGGAGGTGTTCGGGGCTGGGAAGAAAGGAAAGGTGATGGGTGTGTGTCTGGGGTTTAGCTCTGAGCACGCCAGCTTCTCTGTGGGAATGGCAGGAGAGGGACATGGGTTGAATTCACAAGAAAAATGTCCCAGAAATATGAAAATTCACATGTGTGAAAATATGCATGGACCATTCTGGGGCTTCCCAAAACACCACTGCAAACAAGGCAGAGAAAAGAAGCCATTTACTGCTTTCTCCCTTCTCTTGACTTCATTTTCCCAAAGGCAGAGCTGTTCCAGGGCCAGCTTCCTGCTTTCCAGTCCCAAACTGTGCCACCTCCATAGCCCTGACTTCCATATCCTGCCTCTGGTTCTGCAGAATTCCCATCCCAGCAGGGTGGGGGACTACACCAAATCTTTCACATGGTCTCCACTGCATCTCTGACAGCCTTTTGCTGCTGATTTGTTAAACAAAAGTCTGCACATCTTGTTTCCTGAAACTGATGGAACAACAAGGCTGAAGAGGAAGCTGAATTTAGCAGGGTCATCAGCTGGGGTTGTTTTCCGATTCTGCAGCCACTAGTTCCCCTGGATCCGATGGGAGTAGCCTCAGCCCACCCCAGAATGGAGCCCACACCTATATTTTTAATAAAGCTGTGGTGAGCAGTTCCCCTTTGCTGCCTGGCCCAGCTGTAGGGAGCTCAGTGGAACTCAGCTGTGCTCGCCCACAGCCCACAGGGGACACGTGTGCCCTTTTTCCAGCTGTCACCCGCCCCACACAAAGTCCCAAAACCTACAGCTGAAGCAGACTGAACTTTCCAGAGTGGTGCAGGGATAAGACAGAGCCTCCCCTCCTGACTCCTGCACCCTGTGCTGTGCAAGGGCTGCTTTGCAGCACCAGCCTTGCTGCTGTCTGCACCCATCTGTGGCAGTTCCCTGGTGTCACCTTCCCCTCCCATCTTCTTCTCTGTCCCTTTTCCCTTTCCTAGGAAGAAACTCCTCCCTAAAGAAGTTTTTGGTGTTAAAAACCAGCTTTGGAGCTAAGAAGCAGCTGAAAAACCCCATCCCACGTCAGCCCTGATGCTCATCCCCCTGCCCTGCTACAGCTCCACGCGTCTTGTATGGTGACACCTGATTTTGTGACGTACCACCTGCAGCAGGGACAGGTATCCCAAGCCCACGTTGTCGAAGTTGACCTTGACATTGACCCATCTGACCTCGTTGGTGTAGAGCAGGGCCATGCAGTCGCTCTTGTTGTTGACCACGTCGATGTCGAAGAGCTCTCCTGTGGTGGTGTTGACACACCTGTAGTACTTCCCCGCGAACAGGTTCACCCCCATGATGCTGAAGATCAGCCAGAAGATGAGGCAGACCAGCAGGACATTCATGATGGAGGGGATGGCGCCCAGCAGGGCGTTCACCACCACCTGCAAGGGGAGAAAAGAACTTGGGGGACCTGGATGGGACCTTCATGTCCCCATGCCCCAACCTTGCCCTTCTCAGCACCGGTTGGGTTCAGGCGGGACCAAAGGTATCTTAGCATTGATCCCACAAATCCGGAGGCCCCTGAAAACCAACTGAGATGTCCCTGATGTAGGGGACTGCTGAGGGCTCTCATGTCCCTGTCAGGGCCAGCAGCACATGGGGACACACTTACCCTCATGCCCTCAAACCGGGACAAGGCACGCAGGGGTCGCAGAGCCCTCAGTGTCCGCAGGGATTTGATGGCTCCCAGCTCGGAGTATCCCAGCCAGTTTGCTGTCAGGCTGACCAGGGACACCTGGAAGGAGCAGTCCAAGTGATCAGCAGTGCCTCAAGGGGAAACACAACTGTGGCTCCTGCCCTTCCCTCTCTCCCCAGTCCCTCAGGCTGGTGGTCATCCTCTAGCCCTGGGACGCAGACATTGAGTCGTTGGAGTCCCTGGTGACCAGTAACCTTAAGGGGCATAGAATGGTTTGGGTTGGAAGGGACCTTAAAGACCATTCTGTGCTATCTCCTGCCATGGGCGGGAACAACTTCCACTATCCCAGGGTGCTCCAAGCCATGTCCAACCTGGCCTTGGACACTGCCAGGGCTGGGGCAGGATGACACCTCTTGAGTGTGAGGGTGGAATTGATGTGGGACACAGGAAGGACAGACTGCTGTGTCATGGAGCATCTGGGAGACCCAGTGTCCCTTCACAGCTCTTCTGGGCCTGGTGGACAGCAGGGGCTGTTCTTGGCTTGGATGTAAAACAGAAGGGTTTGGAAGGATCCTGCAACCAGGGAAGAAGTGTTCCTTCCTGTGGGGGACCATTATTTTAAGAAATGGTGTAAGGTCTCATTCCACAGCCACCCCTTTATCCTCCAAAATACAATCTGGGTTCATTTACAACAGCCCCTAACACACCCAGGCCCTTGACTTGGCCCTGCCCATCACGTACATCCACAATGAGGAAATCCAGCCAGCACCAGGCATTGGTGAAGTACACCTTGAAGCCATAAGCCACCCACTTGAGCAGCATCTCGATTACAAAAATGTAGGAGAAGACCTTGTCTGCGTATTCCAGGATGGTGCGGATCACCTTGCGCTGCTCGATGTAGATGTCTTCGAAAGCCTGCAAGGGGCACGGAGCTACGTGACAGTCACCCTTCCATGGGGTCCCATGGAGCTGTGTGACAGTCACCCTTCCATGGGACCCCATGGAGCTGTGTGACAGTCACCCTTCCACAGACCCCACAGAGCTGTGTGACAGTCATCCTTTCATGGAACCCCACCGAGCTGTGTGACAGTCACCCTTCCATGGGACCCCACCGAGCTGTGTGACAGTCACCCTTCCATGGGACCCCACCGAGCTGTGTGACAGTCACCCTTCCACAGACCCCACGGAGCTGTGTGACAGTCATCCTTCTGTGGCACCCCACAGAGCTGTGTGACCATGTCACCCTTCCATGGGACCCGTGACATCCCAGACCACACCCATGCTGACGTTTCCATGCTATCCCAGGGCTCAGGAAGCTGGGAGCCTAAGGATGGCTGGCTTTTATTCATGGACCTGATCAATGTGGGGTCCAGCTCCTATTTGCAAGTCCCTGTTGGCTTTGTGGGGCTGGACCCAAAGCAAAGCTTCACTGAAGCCAAAGTCCAGGTGCATCCAACTCTCAAGTGTCTCAACTGAAACTCCAGGACACCAACCCACACCTTGGGATGCTTTGGGAGTTTTGAAAATGCCCTGAGGGGTTTGGGTGAGTGCTACACCCATGTGTTGAGTAAGCAGTCAGAGGCAGGGGTGTGGTGAGCAGGTGTTGCACAGCAGCTTAGCACAGCTTTCAATTCCTGCACCATCTACACCTTCAGACACCCCCAGACCACCTCAGAGCGAGCTGCAGACATGTAAAGTGTGTCTGAAAACCCTCTCAGTCCCTCTGCTCTCCTTCCCTCTCTCTTCACCTCCAAACCTGCAGAGAAGTTGCTATTTCCTGGGTTAAATCCAGCCCACACTCTCGGAGGAGAGCACCAGGCCGACACACAGATAATTAATAAGGCTGATTTAACTGAACACCCAGGTTCTGAGAGGGGACACCAGGCGCTAATGGAGGTGCTGAACAGCAAAATAAAAACCATGAACTGTTTGTCAAGTACCTCCTGAGGGCCAGCGATGGTGGTGGTGAAATGAGGACCTGTACAAAGCTGAATAAATAGTTCAGATGATTCATAGCTGGCATCAAGAGCAGGAGTGAGGGCTGTAGGCATTGGCATCCCCATGAGCCCATGGACCACAGCCCGTGGATGATGGTCCAGGGATGCTGGGGAGGGGTGACCAGGAGGTACCAGAACTCCTGGAGGACGTTTAGATCTCCTCAGAAGGCTGAACATTGGTCAGATCTGAGCCAAATGGGGTTTGAAATCAAACATCTGCCCACAGCTGGACTATTTGGCACAGGAGATGCCCAGAACCCAGGCTCTGTCACCTCCCTGGGCTCCCCCCAGGCTGGGAAGCTGCTGCAGAGTCTTTGGAATGGGGGACAGGTGTGACCTACCAGTGCCCCACTGCTGAGGAGGATCATGAAGACGATGAAGGTCTCGAACCAGTCGTGCTCCACAATGCGGAAGCAGGTTTTCCTGAGGTTCCACCAAATCTTCCCCTTCTCACTGGTGATGTCCACGTAGAGGCAGGGGAACCTCTTCACACAGCCTGGGGACACAGGGCTGGGGGTCACTCCACTATTCCCAGTTTGGTTGGCATTTTAAACCCTCCTGCTGGAGGCTGGACCAGGATCCTGCTGGGCTTAGGTGGGGTGCACAAGGGGAGCTCCATGGGGATCATCTCCGTGCTGGTACAGGAGGATTTGGAGTTGGAGCTGAGCTCAGGGAGCCTGGAATTGGTTGGCAGTGACCCCTCCACCACCACTTTCCCCTCTCCACACCCATCTCCCTCCATCCACAGGGTCTCCAGCCCTGCTCTGTCTCTCACCTTCAGTGAAACACTCCTCGGGCTTGTTGCTCTCCTCAGCCACTTCTGCCACCTCCTCCTCCTCGGGCGCGGGGGGTTTGTAATCCACAGTGCTGCACATGGACGAGGTGTTGCCGCTGGACAGGGGGTTCTGCAGAGGGACAGCAATTCAGGCGAGGCTCCTGGGCTTTGGCTGCCTCCAGCCACGCTCCTCCTGCCCCAGAGAGCCCAGGCAGGACCAGATGGGACCAGATGGGTGGTGGGACCCCCTTGTTTGGAGGATGCTCCGAGTCCCTCTGCTATGGATGCACAGCCCAGAAGCTGCTGAATCATCCAGGACTGAAAACTTGGGAGGATTGTTGGCATCTGGGCTTTGCTTTTCATCCAGGTCCAGAGGAACAAAAGGTCCCCTGATGCCTTCCTGCCAGCACAGCAGCTCCATCCCCCATCCACCTGTGCCACCACCTCAGGCTGATTTTCTCACCTCCTCCTCCTCTGTGTGTGCCCATCCAAGAATTGCTCTGCCAACCCCTTTTGGTGCAGAAAACCAAGCAGCCTCTCCTCCCTCCAGCTTGTGCCGAAGGGCCCTCAGCCCGAGGTTCACCCAAGTTCAAAGCCTGCATCCCAAATACCTCTCTCCAGCTCCATCCTGCTCCTCAGCCCAGCTTGGCTGCCTTCCCAGACACCTCTCAGCAAGGCCAAGGGGCTGATAATGAGAGAAAACCTTGCCAAGCCATTGGGATTTTTCCCCCTGGTTTCTTTTTTGGCTTTCCGAGAAGTCCTTGTGCAACACTTGAGGAACGAGCAGATCCCCAGCCCTGCCTGTCCTACCTGGGAGCAGCAGGAACCAGAGGATCCAGGATGGGTATTTCCAGCACAGGAAGGTGTTGGCTTACACGGGAAGGAGATAATCCTCCCCCAGGCTGCTCCTGGTTTTGGTAGCGCATAAAGGAGCTGCACCATCCTCCAAAAACCAGGGAAGAGCCCCTGGGGTAAACTGAGGCACCGCCACTGCCCACTGCTTCAGCGAGATGTTGCTTTGGGGGACCTTTGGGGACGTGCAGGAGAGGACACAGCAGTCAGCTGGTGGCTCTGAGGGACCACTGGGACCACCCTCGGTTGGGGGCAGGGGAGGGACAGGAGGAGCAGGGGGATTAGGGAGTCTCAGCACAGAGCCAGGCAAGCTGTGACCCAGGGAAGGACACGCAGAGCCATCTGCCTCCAGGACAAGCCTCACAAAGGGTCAAGACACACCAGTGCAACTGCCCTGGAGATGTAGGGGAAGGTCCAAAAGGACCCTGGACGGCTCCTGGAACCCAGGAGTTCTGTGGGTGGAGCTCAGGGCAGGTCCTCTGGGGAGGGGACAGGGATAGAACCCATCCCTGAGGGCTGCTGGGCCCTCCCACGCCTGGAACCAGCAGGTTTGGAGGACAATTTCCATCACACACCTGGCACAGCATCTCCAGCATGGCTGGGGCTCTCTCCCCTCAAGCCAGGGCTTTCCCATCCTTGGTGCTGCACAGCCCAACTCACCCCATGACCCCACAATCCACAGCACTGAGAACACGGAACTGTTCAAGTTGGAAAAACCTTCTGAGACCATTGAGTACAGCCCTGCCCAGGCCACCACGGACCCCTGTCCCCAAGTGCCACATCCACAGGGCTTTGAAACCCCTCCAGGGCTGGGGATTCCACCCTTGCCCTGGGCAGCAGTGCCAGAGCTGGGCAACCCTTTTAGTGAAGAAATTTTCCTTCATGTCCAATCCAAACTTTCTCTGGCCCAGGCTGAGGCCGTTCCCTCTCCTCCTGTCCCTGTTCCCTGGGAGCAGAGCCCGACCACCACCCCCCCGGCTGCCCCCTCCTGTCAGGGACTTGTGCAGAGCCACAAGGTCCCCCCTGAGCCTCCTTTTCTCCAGGCTGAGCCCCTTCCCAGCCCCACTGGCAGCACCCCTGTGCTGCACCACAGCCCGGAGCGTCTCAGGACACATCCCTCTGCCCAGCAGGAATGGATCCCCAGGGAAAAAGCCCCTGGAAGAGCCCTGAGGCCTTGCACTGATTCTGCAGAGCCACAGACCAGGCTGGCACCTCCTCGCTGCTTTGAGCCACAAACAGAAATCAACCACCAGCCGCAAAACTGCAGCCGCGATGATCCTACCGCTGACATTTCCCCCAAGAGGAGCTTTTCCTTGGAAAGGAGCTGCTCGGGAAGTGGAGAGGATTTCTGGGCGTTCTCTGAGCAGCCCGTGGGGAGAAGTCCCGCGGTTTGGGATGGGTACGGTGGGAGTGTCCCCGCAGCGGGCGGTGTGCGGGGCTCTGGCTCCACCTGGAGCTGATCCTCGGCGAGTGAACCCGGCTGGCACCAACTCCGGGGAACAGCGCAGGGCTCCCAGCAATTAGCACCTAGTTGCTAATTGCCATTTCACCTTACATACAGAGGCTGCGAGAGTGGGGAGGGGGTGGTGTTCAGCCTGGAGAAGGGAAGGGTCACAGAGACCTCAGAGCCCCTTGCGGGGCCTGAAGGGGCTCCAGGAGAGCTGGAGAGGGACTGGGGACAAGGGCTGGAGGGACAGGACACAGGGAATGGCTCCCAGTGCCAGAGGGCAGAGATGGATGGGATATTGGGCAGGAATTGTTCCCTGGGAGGGTGGGCAGGCCCTGGCACAGGTTTTCCAGGATTCCTGGCAGTGTCCAAGGACAGGGCTGGGAGCACTCTGGGGTAGTGGAAGGTGTCCAATCTCCACTCTGGAGATTGGAATTAGGTGGTCTTTGAGTCTCTTATGAACCCAAATAATTTGTGATTCCGTGATGAACTGCAGCCCATCATTCCCCATCCTGGGCAGGGCCCCTGTTGTTAATGCACCCCCTTGGCTCCCACCTGAGCCAGCTCTGACTGAATTTAGGCACCAAACCCAAAAGCCCCAAATGGGTATTTGCTGGTGGAGAGGTGCCCTTTGCCCGCTGCCCGCGCTGAGCAGCTGGGATGGCTCAGAGGTTTTCCATGCAGAGTTTGGAGCAGGTGCCATCAGCTGAACACACCCTAAAGCCCAGAGCTGTTCCAGAACAGGTCCAGTGACTGCACACCAAGGTTTTCCCACCTGCTGGGAAGGACTTTGTGGTGGCAGGGACCCCATGTGTCCCCCCACTGTGACCAGGCTGGCACTGGCATTGCCTTTGCATGCACCAGAGTGCTGGGCACTGCTGCTGTGGGACTGGGGTTGTAGGAAAAATCTGGGGGAAAATGCCAACTCTCAACCCTCCTGCTGGCAATGCTGAGGGAACTGAGAGCAGCACCCCCCTGGCCCGTTGTCTTCACCAGGGTGCTCCCTGCATGTTTGTCCCCTCTGTAGGGCCTGGCAGTGCGTTCACAGTGACAGCAGCCAGCCCCGCCTTTCCTTCTGTCCTTCTTCTGCTCCCTGCATGCTGAAAATCCTCTGTTTTCCCAGATAACACTGAATAGTCAGGATTGTCCCCTCCCCTTGTCCCACGTTGTGCTAAGCTTGGTCCCTGTCACTGTGCTGAGCTGAGAGGAGCCTGCAGATGGAGGGAGGTGAGAGGCTCTGGAGTTTTGGGAGCCCTGCTTCATTTTCCAGCCTTTCCTGGTGCTCCCATCCAGGTGTTCAGCAGCACCAGATGCCTCCTGGACCTGGCAGGGCTGGTTGGGATAGAGCTTCCTGGACTTCCCTTGGCTTCTGGGAACATGTTTGCCATCCAGTCATGACAAATCCCTGCTCAGAGCTGTCCTGTTGTCCATACAAACCCCCTTCCCAGGTGGATGCAGCTGCTCCTGTGTCCCCCTCAGCACCTCCAGCTGCCACCTGTGTCCCCAGGACTTGGAGTGAGCAGTAATTTCCCACCACATATCCCCCTTTTGAGTTCACTTGCATCTTCCCAAGTTTCTTGTCCCCCTGCCACCCTCCCAGTGGACCCCAACAGTCCCTTGGGTCAGACTCAGCTGTCTCAGCTTTGGATCCCACATCTCTGGCTTCATGTTCACCCCTGCTAAGCTCCTCCATCTGGTTCAGCCCCCCCAGGATGATGCTTTCCGAGGCATTAGCAGGGGATCCAATGATAGTGCCATCAGCAGATTTCCTGGCATCGGATTCCTCTGGAAATCTTTAATCCCAAACTGAGCACTCTGAGCCTTGCACCAGCCCTGTGGAGCAGTGGGGCCCTCTGGCATCGGCAATAACCCCACACTCTGACCCAAAACAGCCAAAGCCCTGCTTGGACCCTCCCCTGCCGCTCCAGCTTTCACTGGGAAATGCCAGCTTGGAAAACCCCAAGTTTGGCCCACTTTTAGCTGTGAGAAAGCTAAAAGTGTCCCAAACCAACGTCATTCTTTGGGCAGCACCAATGGGCCAGTCCCAGCTTTGGGGTGAAACCCTTCCCTTCCCTCTGCCTTCCTCACCTTGGTGGTGTCCTCGGTGTCCGACTGGGTGCTGGTCTCCTCGTAGAGGTCGGACTCCTCGGAGGCGATGGGGACCTGAACTGTCAGGTTGGGGTTGTTGATGAAGTTCATGTGGTCTAGCTCATCCATCAAAATGTGCTCCTTGCCTGTGAGGCCATCCAGGTACCCCGACTTGGGCTCCGGGCCCGTGTCCACATGATTGAGCACAGAGTTGTCCCTTTTACTGGGGTCCTGCTCTTCCTCTGGTGCCACCTTCTTGCCCTTCCAGAGGCGGCGGAGCAGCGCAAAGAGCGCGGCCTTGGCGAAGGCGATGCCGCGGGTGATGCGGCCGATGGCGATCTGCAGGTTGTTCATCTCCCCGTCGTCGTCCGACGCTGCCAGGCTGTCGGCGCTGAAAGAGCTCAGCAGCAGAGCCAGGAACAGGTTTAGCACCTGGGGGGACAAAGCGAATTCCAGCCCTGAGATCCAGCAGGTCCCGAGCCGCAGGATCTCCCTCTGGAGCTGCAGGGATCACTCGTGGCTCTGGAGAAACCCCTTCACTGAGCATCTCATGGGCTCTGCCCTCACTGGTTCCGGGAACTCAGAAGGGCCAATTCCGAGTCCTGGAGGACATGGACATGCTCCTCCTCAACCCCCGTGGGGTCTGATGCCCTCAACCTCACCCTGGGCTCCCATGGTCCTGCAGATCCCTCTATCCCTCTGCAAATGACACCAGTCATGGTTGCAGCTCCTCTCGAGCTCTGCTGTGGATCCATGAATGTGTCCCTTCCTTTGGTCTCTTGGAGCTCCAGGAATCCCGTGGGAGACTCCCCAAGCCTCTGGTGCCACCCCCACCACCCCCAGGGATGCAGCTCAGCTCTTGTGCCCCATCTCTGGAGTGTCTAAGGCCAGGTTGGACGGGGCTTGGAGCAACCTGGGATAGCAGAAGGTGTCCCTGCCCATGGCAGGAGATGAGGCTGAGTGGTCTTTAATGTCCCTTCCAACCCAAGCCAGTGTGGGATCCCAGTGATTCTTGATTCTGTCCCTGCTCTCCTCAGAATGAAACGTCTGCTTGTCCTCTCAGCTCTTCCTCTCCTCTTCCCTGGCTTTGGCAGCTCAGATGCCCAGGAAGCTCCTGAGGGTCTCCAACACCCTGGAGCCATGGGGGAGCCTGAACCGCAGCTGTGACCCCATCCCTGTGTCCCAGGCACTGCTCTGCTCCATCAAAATTTCACCTCAGCACGAGCTGGGAAATGCTCTGTGTAACTCCAAGCATGGGCTCATGTGCTTCCCCTTCTACTTCACCGTCCCAAAACGTGACTGGACCCCACAGCCTGGCCTGGCACAGTCGGGGGTGCTGCCTGCCAGAACCCTGGAACAGCTCGGGAGCAGAGGAGTGGGACAGGCACCCCCGTGGGGCTGGGCAGGGGCAGAGCCAGCCCACAGCTGTCGGTGTTTGTGCCGCACCGCGCGGTGCCAGCAGCGCATCTGAGACGGGAATTAGCTGCTATCCAAGGACACTGCTGTTTTCACATGGCTCATGCCATGTGCCTTAAACCACGTCTTTAAATAAATCCCCGCGGGCCCAGCAGTTGAATGCCCCCGTTAAGTACCAGTTACAGTTAATGGGTGCCGCTGGCTCTGGCTTTGTTGGACAGGAGGCCGTTACCTTGTCACCCGACTGACTTCCTCCCTTTTCCCTGAATAACCCCAAAGGAAATGCTCAAAGTGTCATTAACAGCAAAGGACGGGTCACCTTCTTCCTGCGCAGGGGAAGCGTGGAGAAACACACACCTCCCTGCACGGGGATACTTGGGAGCCTCTGGGACGGGCTCCAGGACTCGGAAATACCTGAGGCACGGCCAGGAGAGCCTGGCAGAGAGGAGGAGGAGGAGGGCAGAGAGGGCTCTGGCCCTGCTTGTGCTCCGTGTCTGTCTGTTGGGCTGTAAATTGAGCCCGTGCCGGAGCTGCAGAGCTGCCCCGAGGGCTGGGGTGCAGCTCAGGGAGGGGACACTGACACCTCTGGGAGGGGGCATTGGCACTCTGGGTTGGGGACACTGAAACCTCTGTGAGGGGGACATTGGCACCTCTGGGGATGGGGACACCAACACCTCTGGGATGGGGACAGCTGCACCTCTAGGATGGGGACAGCTACACCTGTGGAAGGGGACACTGAAACCTCTGTGAGGGGGACACTGAAACCTCTGTGAGGGGGACATTGGCACCTCTGGGACAGAGACAGCTGCACCTCGGTGAGGGGGACATGGACACCTCTGGGATGGGGACACCTGCACCTCTGCTGACCCCACCAGTTGAAATTGTGGAGTCCTCGAGTCTCCTCCAGAACAGTCTCCTGGAGAGGTGGATGGACTGGGCTACTCCAAAAGCGAGCTCCAGAAGGGGGAAAGTTTCCAGAGCTCCTTTTGGGAGGGCTCTGCAGGGAGCCCCAGCTGTGATTCCCAGTCCAAACTCCTGCACTCCCTGCAGATGGTTCTGGAGAGGCTCCTGCCCTTTACAGGTGCCCTTACGGGTGATTTTCAGCCTGACCCAGCCTTACAATCCCCTGGAAAGGTGGCACCACTGGACCAGTGGGAGATGGGCAGCCCGGGGGGACTCGGGGCTGCTCCCCTCGTCTGCCCAGCACAGACCCGAGGCAAGGTCTGCAGCCAGAGGCTCTCCCTTCAAAGCCCCAAATCTCTGCCAAGAACCAGGGAAGCCAAGCAGCGCCCAAATTCCAACTTTCTGCCCTCAAAATGGGACACTCCAGGCTGACCCGAGCCGAGGGCTGCTCTGGGTTTCTCCCCGGGCTCTTTTCAGAGCCTCCCTGGGGACAGGGGTCAGCAACTCCCGGGGGCAGATAGTTTTTCAAAGCAAATTCCAAAGGGATTACACAACCCCGACAAGTAATAGGAGCGAGTCGGCGCTTCCCTCCCCTGCCCTGCTCCTCAAGAAGGGAGAGCAGGGCCCACGTAGGCTGCAAAACAAGCTCCAGAGCTGCCAGCGATGGGGTTACCAAGTTTAGAAAGGATTTCACGCTCGCCTGGAACTTGCAAACCTGCAGCTCAGGCAGCACAGGCAGCACGGGCAGCGGGGAGAGCAGGGAGGGTGGGGGGCAGGACAGGGGTGAGGGGAGCAGGGGGTTCCACAGACACAGGGAAGGAGGTTGTGCATCACCAGATGCCACCTGGCGCATGGTGGGGACTGGGGATGTTTGGCATCTGCAGGAGCCTTGCGGGGAGCTGCTCCTAAAAAGCACCTGGAGCAAAGGGTGGGATGGATGGATGGATGGATGGATGGATGGATGATGGAGCTCTGCCTCCATCCCTCATCAGGAGAGTGAGAAATGGGTCAGGAAAGCTGGAAAAGCCAAGTGGAGGACACAGGGCAGCTTGAAATTGTTTTATCCCAGTGATGCTCCTGCCTCTGCCTAAAGCCTGTTGCTGTTTTCCATTTCTCCCCAGTTCCTGGTCTGGTTTCAGCTGGAGGTCCCTCAGGAATCATTTCTCCCTCCGTTTCACACAGAGCTGACAAAGCCCATCCCAAGGGCCTGGGGAGGGAGGAGAAGCCCTGTGCTCCCTGCAGCTCCCACCATACCCTGCCCAGGGGCACAGCTGAGCTGGACAGAGGTGTCCCCACCCCACAACCCCCTCTGTCCCTGCCCCCAGCGAGGGTTCCCCCAGCCCCCGGCCTCACCACCAGGTTCCCAATGACCATGACCATCATGAAGACAATGAGGCACATGGTCTGGCCGGCCACCTCCATGCAGTCCCACATGGTCTCAATCCACTCCCCGCAGAGGATGCGGAAGACGATGAGGAAGGAGTGGAAGAAGTCGTTCATGTGCCAGCGGGGCAGGGTGCAATCCACGGAGATCTTGCACACGCACTCGATGTAGCTCTTGCCAAAGAGCTGCATCCCCACCACAGCGAAGATGAAGACGATGATGGCCAGAACCAGCGTGAGGTTGCCCAGGGCTCCCACGGAGTTGCCGATGATTTTGATGAGCATGTTGAGGGTGGGCCAGGACTTGGCCAGCTTGAACACCCGCAGCTGCGGATGGCAAAGAGAGAAGGGGGGTGGCAGGGGGTGTCACTGGCACAGGGTGCCAGCAAGGCTGTGACACTGCCATTTGAGCCTCCCGGGACTGTTTGATCGAGGCAGGAGGGCTTAAACCCACAACTGCCCTGATTCCGACTTCCTGAATATTTAACTGCACTCAGTGTTGACTTTAGCAGGGGCCAAGATGGTCCCTCTGAAGCTCCCCCCTCCACCATGGAGGAGGCTGAACAAGCCATCCCCACCCTGTCCCTGTCACCTCCCAGGTGTCCCCTGACACGTACCAGGCGGAAGGAGCGGAGCACAGAGAGCCCCTGCACGTTGGCCAAGCCCAGCTCCACCAGACTCAGAGTGACGATGAAGCTGTCAAAGATGTTCCAGCCCTGCTGGAAATACTCGTAGGGGTCCAGAGCAATGAGCTTCAGGACCATCTCTGCTGTGAAGATCCCCGTGAAGACCTGTGGGAAGCAGCGTCCTTGGTCACTTGCTAATACACCTGTGCTGAGCTGTGGGGTGGGCATTATCCCTCTTTCTTGGGGTATTCCCAAAGCATTCACCCCATTAGGGCCAGTCCCGGTTGGGAATGAGCTCCCCAGATTCTGCCCAGTCTGGCTGGTGAAGCCAAACTGGGAGTACTGGTGACTGATTCCTCTGAAGGGACACAAAGGTGAGTGTTGGCCGCTGGAAATTAAAAATGACATTTCCTTGGCAAGGAGACATCTTTGGAATGTCTGGGAAACCACAGATGCCCAGCACTAGGAACTGGGCTGCTACTGGGACTTTCCTGTCCCTCCCTGAGCCCTGTGACAGCTGAACTGGATTTTAGGCATTTTTCCTTTCCTGGCACCACAGCAGCACCTGCAGTATTGTGTCACTGCAGAGAGGGCTCAGGCAGGTGACAATCAGCATCCCTGCTGCAATTCCATGACACAGCACGTGCAGGGGGCCTGGTGACAGATGTGCCCTGGCTGGGGATGGTGTTGGGACAGACAGATCTGTCCCTCACTGAGCAGGGAGGCTGCTGCTCCTGCATCCCAGGGGATTGTCCCTGCATGTCCCCAGCATGCCAGCCCACAAATGTCCCCTGTCCTGTTCCTGCTCCAGTATCCAGGGGATGATCCCCTCATGTCCTTTCCGTGCCAGCCCACAAGTGTCCCTGTCCTGCTCCTCCCAGCTGACCCGTCCCCTTATCCTTTGCACCCTGCAGTGGGTCAGGCAGTAGCTCTGCAGCCCCCGGCTCAGGCAGGCAGGGGATGTGGGGGGAACCCCGGCTCAGTGGGATCTCCCCGTCCCGCTCCCCCCAGCTGGCCCTTCAGCCGATCGCCCCCGGGGTGCACACACAGCCAGGATCCGCTCCTGGCTCGGAGAAAGGGCTGGAGCCGCCTCAGCCTGGCCGTGCCTTGAGCACCGGCCCATTAATCCCCTTGTATTTCCTGAATGAAACCAGAGCCAGTCCCGCCCGCCCGGGCAGCGGCGTCTGTCACTCCAGGGCTGCGCTTCCAGAGGCCCCGGCAGGTGCTGGAGCAGGGCAAAGCGGCAGCAGAGGAGATGGGAGCTCTCCCATTCCTTTGTGCCTTTCCCACCGCTGCCAGGGAGCTCCCGAGCTCGTCCCGCCAGCAGATCCATCAGCTCAGAGCAATTTGTCACCAGCTCTGAGCAGGAGCAGCCACTAAACGCCCTATAAATCAGGCCAGCTGAGATTTGTGGTGATTCCACCGAAAAAATCCCTGATTATTATTAAATTAAGTGCTGCATTGTTGCTTCCTGCTCAGCGGGGACCTGTTTGTTCCTGCAATCCAGAACACCCTCTGCTCTGCCCCGTGGCCACCCAGCATTTCAGGGGCACCGTGGTGTCCCCAGGGCTGGCAGCAGGGCTATGATGGGCCATCCTGGAGCCCAGCCCGTGCAGGGGTGCTGGGGCCAGAGCCCTGCAGTGCTTGGTCAGGAGCTGGGATGTTTCACAAGGCAGCAGAGGGGGGAGCTGCCCTCCAGGATGGATGGGGGCGCTGCTGGGCTGGAAAGGGGAAGGATGGAGCTCCCTACCAGGTTCCCCACGGTCAGCACGTTCTCGAACTCCTCCGTCATGGGGTAGTGCTCCATGGCCATGAAGACAGTGTTGAGCACGATGCAGATGGTGATGCCCAGGTCCACGAAGGGATCCATCACCACCATCTTGATAAACTCCTTCAGCTTCACCCATGGAGGGCAGCAGTTCCAGACCAGGAATGTGTGGGCGAATTTGTACCACCAGGGTGGGCATTTCTGGTGAGCTTCTTCCAGCTCTGAAGGTGGGAAAGGTAAAGGGTGGGATTATCTCGTCCTCACCTGGATGGGCAAGTGCCGACCCTCAGGAGTTCTCCTGAGGTCTGACCAGCTCTGGGTGATCTATGATTTTAATATCATTGAATATCCCGATTGGAAGAGATCCACAGGGATCATTGATCCAACCCTGGGCCCTGCCCAGACCTCCCAACAACCCTACCCTGGGCACCCCTGGCAGCGCTGTCCAAACGCTCCTGGAGCTCTGGCAGCCTCGGGGCTGGGACCATTCCCTGGGGAGCCTGGGCAGTGCCCAGCACCCTCTGAGGGAAGAACCTTTCCCTGATCTCCATCCCAAATTCCATGGCCCAGCTCCAGTCATTCCCTTGTCCTGTCCCTGTCACAGGGAGCAGAGGTCGGAGCTGCCCCTTGGGAGGACCTCAAGCTCCTCTTCCCCAGCTGAACAAACCAAATTACCTCAGCCACTCCTCATGTGGCTTCTCCAGGTCCTTCATCATCTTCTTAGCCCTCCTTTGGGCACTTTCTAAAAGTTTTAGATATTTTTTGGGTTGTGACACCCAAAAATACAGGAGCTAAAAGGGGGAGCCTTCCTGTGCCCAGGCACAGAGGTGATGCAGACCAGACTGGAGAGGGATGGAAAGGCAGATCAGCCAGGGAACTGTGGATCCAATCCTGCTCGCAGCCCCTGGGCAGGATTTGAGGTGTCTCTGCCACCCTGAGATTGCCAGGACATCCAAGGTGACTGCTCTGGGATGACCAGGGTGTTTCGTGCCCGTTCCCAGGGGGGACAAGGGACATGAACTGCTGAGTTCATGGTGCTTTTTGCTGCAGCTGACACAGCAGCTCCTGGGAAGCTGCTCAACAGCTCCCAGTTGGTTCTGGAGACTCCTCTAATCAACTCGAGTCCCATTAATTTGTGTGAGATATTGGATTATTGCCTCCAGGCATCATCCTGATGACCTGGAATGAAAAGTCTTGCTTGGGCATCACTGACCCTACATGGAGATCCCAGGGCTGGAGTCATCCCTTGAGTGGGGCTGGGAATTTGCGACAGCCACTGTCCCCAGCCCAGGCCCTCCAACACTGAGCAGGACCCTCACCCAGGGGGACGTACCTTCCACAGCGTTGGAGATGACACTGATGGCACTTCCCACCCTCTTCTCCAGCCCTGGCCCATCTTGGTTGCCCACAGTGAGGTGATTGAGGTCTGGCTTCTCCGGCTCATAGGTGGGGTTGAACTGGGAGGAGGGGAAGGAGGGATGCAGTTATTCCATGCTCTGAAAGACAGAGCAGGCACAAAGCAGGGAATGGTCTGGAGAGACCTCTAGGTGCAAGGTGGGGACACTAAAAAGGCTTGTAGGACCCAACCCAGAGGCTTGTGGGGTGGGCACAAGCCTGTCCTCCCAGGAGGTGGGCACCCAGGGATGGCAGGGACAGAGCTGTCACCTACATCAATCACGCTTTCGGATCTCTCCAGGGTGATCTTGGGCACCACCTGCCCGTTGCAGTCCTTGGCCTTGTCCTGGTCACTGTTAAGGTCCGAGTCGTGTCCCTTCCCGGCCACGCTGCTGGGCAGGGAATCGCTGCTGGATGTGCGCTCCTGCAACTGCACAACCCATCCCTGTCACCCCTGTGCCTGCAGCCCTGGGGACACCCCACAGGGGCTGGGGGCTCCAGGGGTGGGAAAAATCCTTCCATCCCCGGAAGTGGTGGATGGATGAGGCTTGGAGCAACCTGGGGTAGTTGGGAGGTGTCCTATGGCAGGGGTGGGACTGCATGAGCTCTCAGGCCACTTCCAACCCAAGCCATCCTGGGATTTCCAAGCCTTTTCCTTTCCCTTGCTCCCCCTGCACTCATCTCTTCACAGCTGGGTTTGATCTGCTCAGATTTGGTCAGGGAGAAGAGTTCCTAAGAACAAACTAAGCAAACCTTGGTTCTTCATGCATGAAACTTTGCCCTTTGCCGTGAACTCTCATCCTAAATGGCAAAGAAGCAAAATCCTCAGGGCTCTTGCTGAAATGTGTCCTTGCACTGAATTTGAGAATGTTTGGATCAAAATTCAGTCTTTTTCCCCCAAAAGGTTGTATTATCACATTTCCATTGTACAGACAGTTCCAACCCTCCTGCAATGAGCGTGGACACTTCCACCATTCCAGGTTTCCTTGGCTCCTGTAAGAACAGCAGGACCTTCCTGGTGAGGCTCAGGGTGTCGTGAGCCCTCTGTTGTGTCTGCAGAGCCAAGGCTTTGCTGTCACACTGAGCTGCAGCTGTCTCATTGTCCCTGAATGCCTCCTTTGTGCCCTGCTGACACCGGGCTGGGCTCCTGCCAGGCTTCCTGATGTGCTGCAGGAGATCCATGGGAACTTCTGAGGCTTTTAATGTCCCTCACCTCCACCTCCTCTCAAACAGCATCTCATCCCTGTGCTGCTCCTCTCTGCTGCCTCCCAGTGCTCCCTGGGCTGGGATTTGAATGTAGAAACTTGATCTTTTCAGCCTCAGTTTTTTGATTCAGATGTGATGCCCAAAATAGTTACTCCATTTTTTCTTTACTTCCTATGGACCCAATGGAGTTTTTCTTTGGATTTTACACCATGCTTGCTGCTACCTCCATTTCCTCTCCCTGTTCCCAAGACCCCTCCCTCGTTTTGGCCTCCCTTCACTGACTCACCAGCCTTTCCTGCTCCTCTTGCTGCTTCTTCAGTTGCTCCATGAGCTGCTGGAATTCCTCCTCCTTCTGCTGCTCCTCCAGTAGGGTGGCGTCGTTCTGCTCAGCGTAAGCCATGGCTACCACAGCCAGGATGAGGTTGATGAGGTAGAAGGAGCCCAGGAAGATGACCACCACGAAGAAGATCATGTAGGTTTTCCCTGCTGCTCTCAGTGTCTGTGGGAAGCGGTGGCAGGGATGTCACAATGTCACTTTGGTGGCACTCCCACGAGAAGGTGCCATCCCAGGACACCCTTCTGTGAAGGAGGAAAATATTTTGCTCCTATCTTCTCCAAGGGTTGGTCATTGCCCAATAGACCTTCCTTCAGGCCCTGGCACTGGGCTGGGCCTGGTGGGAGGCAGAGAGAAGCATTGGTTCCCAAGGGCTGGGAGCGATAGAGGTGGGACCAATATTCCATCACTGACTCACTTTGCTGGGAGGGGCTGATGTCCCTCAGCCCCCACCTTCTCAGGTCTCACCTTCAGGCCAACGTGGTCCTTTTCTGACTCTGATCATCTGGGCAAACCTTCCCAGAGAACAGGGGTAGCCTTAGGTGCAGGATCCCTTTTACCTGGGGAGCCTCTGGGGCCAGGGTCTGCTGGGGTTTTGTGGTACCTCCCTAGAGGACAGCTCCATGAAGGGACAAGTGACTTGGCTTCTCTTCCTCATCCTGTCCCTCAGCTCGAGCCAGAGATGCTCTGGACAATCTTATGAATCCCTGATTTCCATGGCAGAGCTGACAGCACCCTGGGAAATCCACTGCACTGCCATGTGAGGCAAGTGGGTGGGACCATCCCCAACTCTTCTGATCCTGGCTGGATCCACAAACCACGGAACAAGATCCCACAAGCTTCCAGTCAGTGACTTTCACGTCGGGGCAGCCCAAAACAAGAGGAGCACTGGCACAGGGATGGAGAAGTGGTGCCTACCAGCTGGAAGAGGTTCTCCCAGTAGTCCTGGGTCATGAGGCGGAAGAGGGCCAGGAAGGCCCAGCTGAAGGTGTCGTAGCTGGTGTAGCCATAGTTGGGGTTCCTCCCGGCCTTCATGCACTCGTAGCCCTCGGGGCACTTCCTGCCGGGGGGCAGCTGGGATGAGACCCCAGCACGGCCCCACAGCCAAACCCATCCCTGGGGAGTGAGGGAGAGCAGGGGGACCCTCCAGGGTGAGACAGGAGAGGTGCCTGGATTGATCCACCTGATACCTGATACCCCCCAAAGCTGGCACAGGAGGGATGCTCAGACTGAGATCGCCCAGGCTGATACATTTGGGGTGCCTGAACTGATTCCATCTGAAGTTGATACAGTTGTGATGGCCAGACTGATACCCCCTCATGCTGATACCCTCAGGATGCTCCAGCTGATGCCCCAAAGCTGGCACAGCTGGGATGTCTGGATCAATCCCCCCTCAAGCTGATACCCTCAGGATGATCCAGCTGATACCCTCAGGGTGCGCCCCAAATCCCTGATCCTGGGATTCCCAGACTGTTCTCCTGCAGAGCCACATTCCCAGTCCCATCCCAAGCATCAGGGGTCCCACGAGCTGTGCCAGCCCCCTGTCTCCTCCCAGGGATTCAGAGGATGTCACTCACCCGGCGTCGCTGCTGTTCCCACAGAGCAGGGCGTCGAGGGCTCCCTCCAGGAAGTAATAATTGGCTTTGCAGGTGGGGAAAGAGCAGAGAATAAAAATAAATGAATAAATAAATAAGCAAAAAAATTGATTTTCAAACTCTTGGGTGCAACTTGCTGTCAGGGAAATTCCTTGAAGCCCAGAGGATTTTCCTGACTCCCAGTGTCAGGCACGGGGTATTCACTCTCTGTTGACTTTGCTGTTTGCCTTGGCTCTGTCTCAGGGAGCTCCTGGGACTGTTTCATCAATCCAACCAGGTCTCTCCCAAGCCTGGAAACAGCTTTGGATCTGGCCAGGGCCAGGCCTGGAAAATGGGTTAACATGAGGTCAAACAATCAGGGCTGGCCTGTTTTCCTGGGAAATCATGGCATTCCCAGGAAGCACCAAGCATGGGGCACTGCAGGAGTGTGAGAAAAACCTGGGTTTTGCTCCTGCTCCATGGCTTCTTCTGCTGCTCTCAGACCTGGTGGGTCCTTCAAGCACCTCCGTGTGGCTCCAGCACAGATGCAGAGCCACAGGAGCTGCCAAGCAGTGCCACCACAGGTCACCTGCCCCAGGGACACGGAGGAGCCCCTGGAGACACCCACACCTGGATATGGCAGAGGGCAGCTGGGTCCAATCCTGGACATCACCCAGCACAGCCCTCCCAGAAGCCACATGGGGACTTCTGGAGCTTCCTGGATCCTCCCAGGCTCTGCCTGGTTTTTGCCGTGAGGTTTTTTCCTTATCCGGTGTGGGCTCAGGGAGGAAATGTCCTGTTTGTGCAATTCCAGGTTCCTGACCCCGCCCCAGCAGCTGCTCTGCTGCACTCGTGGCCTTGGGCTGCTGCTCTTTGCATGAAGCTCATCAGATACCATGGACTGAACTCGCCCCCCACCAAAACCTTCTTGTAATGAACCAGAGCTGAGTGTTGGGCCAAGCAGCTCAGCTGAGACCCAGCCTGGCCTTCTGAGCTCTGCTGAGTGTGGAGCATCCCTGTGGAGCACCCTGTCAACCTGTAGCTCTACCAGGCAGATTTGCTGAGATTTTTACATTTTCATGTAGTTTAAAAACTCAAAACTGATGAACAAACAAAAAACCCACCACGTTTCAGGCAAAATTTTCAAAGAAGGGGTAGGAAAGGAGCACCTTGGAGAGCTTTCTGAGGACCTTTACTGGTCCCACCTCTCTCTCTCTCCCCTCCTGTGGCTTTTGTGGTGCTGCATAAAGGGTTCATTGGGCATTGTGATACCTGGGGAAGGATCCAGACAGTGAAAAGAGGGTTAAAAATGTCATTCCTGCACCTTTTCCTCTGGTTTTCAGCCCAAATTTCCACCTGCTCCTCAAGGGTTTGGTCTGCCTGCTGTGACCACCCTGATGGACCTCAGCCCTCAGCGAGAGATGGAGACACTGGTCCATCCAAACCTTCCTATTGTGAAACCTCCTCAGAAGAGCTTAACTTGCCCAGGTAGACCCCATTTTCCCTGTCCAGGGGGATTTGATGCCATCTGTCCCTTCTGTGAGGGTGCTCGGCCCTCCCACCCACCAGCCTTGGCGGGAAGATCTGTTTGAGCAAACCTTGGAGTGGCCAGGAGGAGCAGGAAACTGAGGAGCAAAACCAGGGTGAGGGGCCAGAGGAGAAAGGACTGCAGGAGCTTTACCTTCATCGCTGATGTAGGCCTCGAAGTCAAAGGTGCTGTTGCTGGTGAAGTTCCCTGTGAAGTTCCCCGTGAAGTTCCCAGTGAAGTCTCCTGTGAAGTCATCCATGAAGTCGTAGAAGGTTGAGTTGACCAAGGTGTCATTGTCCAGCCCCAAATCCTCCAGGAAGGTGCTGTTGGGGGGAGGCCACCGCACACACTTCTGCCGGAGGTTGCCCATGAAGAGCTGGAGGCCAATGAGGGCGAAGACGCTCAGGCAGAAAACCGTGAGGATCATCACATCCGAGAGCTTCTTCACCGACTGGATCAGAGCCCCCACGATGGTCTTCAGCCCTGTGAGGAGGCACCAGCACTGAGTGATTCTTATTTGTTAATTGTAGGGAGGAGGCTGTGGTGTCCCAGAAGGTGCTGGCTCTGGTGGGGACGTGTGGCATCACCGAGCACAGGCCCCCAGCTCTGTGCTCACATCACATCCCTTCCATCCCCACACTCGGCTGGGCCCCCAAAAGTGCCACCCTTGGGTTGGTGCTGGTGACTTCCCCATCCCAGCCTTGGGATATCCAAGCCAAAGCCCATCCCAACCTGGCAGCCATCAATTCCTTTGGACGACCTTTTTTCCCTAAATGCCACCATCTGGCACTTTTTGTCCCAAACCACTGGAGTGAACCCCTTTAGGGTGGAACATGGGGAAGCTCTTTGCTGACCCAGTTGGATGATGCTGAGCACCTCTCCCAGCTCCAGAAAAGCTTCTGTGGTCCAACTGCTGTCCTGGGTAGTTGGGAGCCCAGGCAGACCCTTCTTCCTGATCCCTTCAGGCTGGAAAATCCCCAGTGTGCCCAAGTGAAGGTGACAAAGTGACATCAAGATTAACTCATCTCTGCCCCCAGCATCACCATTCTCTCTCCAGAGGAGGCTCATGCCCAGATCCTCAGCGGGATTTTTCCATGAGGATGGAGTTCCTGTCAGCCAAGGCCCACATGGATGATGGACAGTGCTGGGACACCCCAATATTGAACTTTAGAGCTTCTCTGAGCCCAGAGCTTTCTCACATGGAGAAATTATCCAAGGAAATGGTTTTTAGCCCGGTCCCTCTGCCAGCTTCCCAAACCATTTAGGTAAAATCCTGTTCTCCAAGGGCCTGACTGAGGTCAGATGTTCTAAACCAGCTTATTTTTGCTACTGGTATTTCTGCAGAGCCCTTGGAATTGTCATTCCAGAAAGAAGCAGCAGTTTACATTTTGCTCAATGCAATTTTTAGCCTGTTTGATGAAGGAAAAAAACATTAAAATGTGAGTCCTTATGATCTGGAGCCTGTTGGGACACCACAAGGATTTGTTCACTGTGAGGAATTTTAATTTTCAGTTCAATCTCACCCTTCAGATTTCTGTGGGCTTGCACCAGGTGTTGAAAGCAGGGTGTTGAAATGGTAACAATTTTGGAAATCAGCAACCAGAGGGATTTGATAAGGTGCTCCCCACACAAGTCTGGATGTTTCAGGTGATGTTAAAGCAATATCCATTAAATATCTCAGCTTCAGCACTGGAACAGTCAACAGTGGGCACAAAACTGAGCCCATGGCTTCAAAAATTGAGTGATTTGGTTTATCAAACCCAGAAATCCACTGGGAACACAAATTCCCTTAATTCATCTCCAAGGAGCCTTAAAAACCTGACAACTGCCTCTTCTGGGGCTGCCAAACAACCTGGTGAGTGCAGATTATTCAAATGCAAAATCAGCAGGACCTGGCCCAAAAGGCAAATTACGTGGAGAATTTATCAAATACCTCATTTCTTCTGTTTTCTCTTGGAGCTGCCAAAAGAACCAGGAATTCCTGGGAGCAGTGGAAATACCTGAGCTCAGGGGAAGGCACAGAGGGGAGGCCCCTTCCGTAAGTCCCACCTGGTATCACCGTGATGGTTTTCAAGGCACGGAGGACACGGAAGGTCCTGAGAGCAGAGATGTTGCCCAGGTCCACGAACTCGGTAATGTAGCTGTGGGACAGGAGAGGGAAGAGCTCCAGGGGCTCTGCCAGGAATACTCCTCGTTCCTGCTGTCCTCCCCATCCCACCAGACTCACGCCATGGAGATGACCATGAAGTCCAGCCAGTTCCACGGGTCACGCAGGAATGTGAAGTCATCGATGCAGAAGCCTCTCGACAGGATCTTGATGAGGGACTCGAAGGTGTAGATCCCCGTGAAGGCGTATCTGAAATGGGACTGGTCACTCAGAGGACACCTGCCCAAGGTTTTGTCCACCCCTCCCATCTGGAATCTCTTGATGAGCTGAGTTTGGGGGCTGATGGGTTTTTGGGGTGCTCCAGCACTGGGAGAGGTTTTCACCTCGCCTTGTAAGGTAGGTTGGGACAACTCGAGGTACCAATCTGTCTGGTGACCATTCTGCAACACCTCTGTCCCTGCTGATGTCCCATGACCTCCAGGCTCTCTGTAAAGCCCTGCTGAGACCACAGCAGAAAATGATGGATTTCCCCTCTCCCCTACGTTGCCCATGGTCCCTGGACAGGTGGATCATCTTGGCCTCTCCAGCCTGACCGTGCCAGCTCAGCCCAGCCCAAGCTGCTCTTCAGGGCTCTCCTGACATGGGGGACCCCCCCAGATTTTGGGCAGCTCTGAAACGTTCTCAGTCTTTGCAATACCCAGAGCATGGACATCCCTTCTGCTCTGAAGGAGGCCTGGATCCCCACCCCCTCTCTCAGCCTTGGTCTTGTCCTTCCTGAGGGGCATGGCCAGGCTGGGCTGTCCCCATGGCTGGGGGAGGTCTCGGGACTCACTCCACGTTCTTGGACCACGCTGGGGGGTTGCTCATTGTCATAAACACGCAGTTGGTTAAAATGGTGATCATGATGAACATGCTGAATAATTTAAAACCTGGTCAAGGGAAAATGCTCTGCATGGTGTCTGGATCCCTTCTTCCCATGGCCAGGAAACCAGGTGTCCCTGTTCCTCCTGTCCTGGCTGCCACCTTGGTCCCTCACCCTGCCCTGCTCCTCCTGCCACTCTCCTGCCTCAGTCCTGTGCTCACACTTCGCTCTTTTCCTCTCTTTTCCGTGCATGGTCCCAGCCCCTTCCCTTCCTTTCTGCTCCCATTCCCAGCTCCATGGTGCTGGCTCTGCCTCCCTTTTTGCCCCGTGCTCCCTCCTCTCCATCCCCTTGGAATGCAGTTTTCCCTTCCTTTCCAAGTCTCTCCAGACCTCTTCAGCCTCTTTCTAGAAAGCTCCACCTCTTAGGCTTAGACTCCTCTGGCACAAAACCTCCCTCTTTTCCTCCTCCCTCATGGCCATGAACCCCCATTGCCAGCAGAGCTCTGCTGGGATCACTTCCCACCCACCCTGCAGTGCCCTTCATGCTCTTGGGCTCCTTTCCTGCCTTTCCCTCTCTGTCCTGGCTCGTCTGCTTCCCTCTCTAAAAGCCTCCTTGGAGCTCCCCTGCTCACCCACTTCCCAGTGGGACCAAATCCCCTGACCCATAAACCTTTCCCATCCTATCCGAGTCTCCCCAGGCTTCAAAACCCTTCAACCTTTTCCTGGGAAGCTTCACCACTTGGGCTTCTTCCCTTCTCTGTCCGAACTGACTCCTCCTTTCTCCAACCAGGAGTGAGCTCTTAGTGCCACCAAGGTGCCCATCAAGCACCTGCTCCTCAGAGTAAAGCCCTGGACAGCAGGTCCTGGCTGTGGTGGGGCCCAGGAGGCTTCCTCACCACCCCATCATGAACCCCTTCTCCTGTCCCTCTCCCGGGGCTTTTTGCACTCTGAACACCAGGGTTTGACCTGGCCACGGAGCAGCATCCCAGAGATCAAGGATATGAATGGATGAGGATTTTGATGGCTCCTCTGCGGATGGGGTGGAAGGGCCCCAGCATGTAGAGGGCAGGGGTGGCTGAGAAGCGGAAGATGGACTTGCCCTTGTTGAGGACTATGAATGTCTGTGGAGAAAAGAGAGGAGGGGGGTAGGTTAAACCTTCTGCAGCTCCAAAAAGCCTTCTGCAGCACCACAGACCAAGTGCTGCCTTCAGACAGGAGACCTCTCTGCATGTTTGGAGCTCCAAAGGCTTGGAGATGCTCTCTGCTTTGGAAGAGAAGCAACCCCAGCAGTTTGGGGTGGGGGATCACCAGGATGGGCTCAGGTGAGCATGCTGGAAGGCACAGGAGGTCCCTGCTTGAGTCTTTGCTTGGGTCTTACACCTAAGGCCAAGCCTACCCCGGGCAAAGCTCTGCCCCTCACCTTCTTGTCCTTGTAGAAAGGGTCCAGGTCCTCCAGGGGGGTCCCGATGAGCTCCAGGGGTGGGTCACCATAGATGAGGGGCAGGTTCTTGCCGGCTTCCAGGTCACTGCTGGGCTTGACCTCCTCTTCCTCGGGCATCTCCACCTGCTGCCGCTTTATCCGGAGCGCCTCGGCCTCGGCCATGCGCTGTTCGATGGCAGCCAGCGAGGCCGGGGTGAAGGGGCGCAGGTTTTCGGGGCCCGGGATGTGCGGCAGGCCGGCCATCCTCTCATTCTGCTTTGGGGCCACCTGCGCCCAGCCTGCGGGGACACGGGGCTGAAATACCTGCTGGGGGCATCTTGGGGGCATTTGAGGGCAGGATCTCAGCGGGGTTTTAGCAAACGGGGCTATGGCAGAAATATTGAGCTTGCAGTTATGGTGCATGGATCACAGAGCATCCTGTGTGTTCCTGCTCCTCCCAGAGCCCCATTCCCATGTGGAGGTGGGAAAGGGGCTCAGCCTGGAGCAGAGGAGGCTCAGGGGGGACCTTGTGGCTCTGCACAAGTCCCTGACAGGAGGGGGCAGCCGAGGGGGTCAGGCTCTTCTCCCAGGGAACAGGGACAGGACATGGGGACACAGCTTTAAGCTGCACCAGGAGAAGTTGAGGCTGGACATCAGGAGAAATCTTTTCCCAGAATGTCTGGATATTGGAAGGGGCTGCCCAGGGAGGTGGTGAGGTCACTATCCCCAGAGGTGTTTAGGGAAGCCTGGATGTGGCACTGAGTGCCATGATCTGGGTGACAAGAGGGCGTTGGGCCATGGATTGGACCTGATGATCTCAAAGGTCTTTTCCAACCTCATCAATTCAGTGATTCTGCGATTCCACCTCCAGTCAGGAGGCACCATGAGGCTGGGACACCTGGTGTCCCTGTCACCACCTGGCTGTGTCAGACACACAATTTCACAACCCAAGCAAGGGGTTTCAACACAACCAAACACCTTGGGAAGCAGCAGCCCTGCTCTAGCTGCTTCCCCTTGGCAGGCCATCAGCAGCTTTGCTCGTGCAGCTCCTACAAGGGCCCTGTGGTGCCCCAAACCGAGGTTCCTCAGCCAGAGGAGCCGGGTCCTGCAGGGATGTGGCCCTGGCACAGCTCCCAGCCATGGGAAGCACGAGGAACCTGCACTGCTAGGTGGCTCTGCTGCCAGGAAGGGGTGAAAGGCTTATTCTGGGCCAAAAAGTGAAGCCATGATGGCACTTTAGAATGTTTCAGGGATCAGGATGACTTTCCAGAAGGAATAGGGTGGGTGGGTTAGGAGGGTAAGGATGTTCTGCTCCTCAGAAAGGGTTGGAGGAGGGGAGTGGCTGTGCCTGGGGGATGGGGCTACCATGCCCTGGGAGAGGTAGAGACGCTGGCAGAGGCTCCCCCAACACCACAGAGGTTCTTTCTTTGAGCCCCTGTGCCTTGATAATGTCCCATAACCACCAGATCTTGTGGGATATGAGCCCAGTATTCTGTAAAACTCGACCCTGTTTCTCATGGATCCTGGGACAGCAGGGCCTCTGTGCCTCACCCTCCCAAACCAAGCATCCCACCGGCAACCCAAACTCTCTGCCCCCAAAAAACCTTCAGGGTCAATAACTCCCCACAGCCCCAACCCTGCCGTGCTGAGAGCTGGAAACCTTCATCGCACTGGGATTAGGGAGAACTGCACATTTACAGCCCTGATGGGAAAAGAGACTGGAAATGGGGCAGCAAAGGGGCTGAGCCTGGAGCAAAGGAGGCTCAGGGGGGACCTTGTGGCTCTGCAGGTCCCTGACAGGAGGGGGCTCAGGGGTGTCGGGCTCTGCTCCCAGGGAACCGGGACAGGAGGAGAGGGAATGGCCTCAGCCTGGGCCAGGGGAAGTTTAAATTGGATATTGGGAAAATTTCTTCATGGAGAAGTTGACCAGACTTTGGAACAGCTGCCCATGGCAGGGGTGGAGTCTCCATCCCTGGAGGGGTTTAAAAGACCCGTGGAAGTGGCACTTGGGGACAGGGGTCAGTGGTGGCCTTGGCAGTGCTGATGATCTCTGAGGGCTTTTCCAACCTGAAGGATTCTTTGATTCCATCTGTTTTAGGGAGAATTTTGTCCTTGCAGAGCAGGGTTATTTAATGGCACAAACAGAGGAACATCACTGCAAAGTGGAGTCCGGCTCCAGCCCAATTTGTGGCCCCAAGTGCTGCAAAACAGAGCCCGGAGCAGGTCCCCCACAGGGGGGAGGTGGGACCTCATCAAAGCAAACAAAAAGGGAATTTTGGGGCCCAGGGCACAAAATGCGGGGGAAGGGGACAATGCTCGGGCAGGGGGACAGAGGTGCTGCCAATGCTGCTTCTCATGGAGTCACTCTGGACTTACACCCAGTTCCTGCTCCATTTGTGCAGCTATGGAACCTTCCCCTCGACAGCAGGGGGCTCAAAAAAGCCAAAAAGCACAGGGCTGTGTCCAGCTTTATCACCCCAAATCCCAGTGGGAATGCGCTGGTGCAGCGGGAATGGATCCATAGGGATCATCAGGAGGAGCACCACCCACAGTGCCCACGGGCGACCTTCCCACCTCATCTTTGGCACCTCTGAGCACTCCCAGGAGCTCTGGGCAGCCTCAGTTTCCCTGGAAATTGGGGTTTGCCAAGCTGTCAGGGCAAGGCTGTGCCATGGGCAGTGCCAGAGCGCTGCTTCCCACCCTCGGTGCCGGGGGTGCTGCCCGGGCCGTGCTTTCCCCGGCGCTGCCGCTCCCCCAGCGCTGTCCCCGCTGGCCGAGGTGGCTCTGCCTCCAGCTGCCACGAGCGATCAGCGCCGGGCTCAGGTTTCTGCAGCCCCATGACTCTGCTC
>JAHLSL010000103.1:700663-711653 GCA_025920805.1 Petroica traversi | reverse complement strand
CTGGCACAGGGTGCCCAGAGCAGCTGTGGCTGCCCCTGGATCCCTGGCAGTGCCCAAGGCCAGGCTGGACATTGGGGCTGGGAGCAGCCTGGGACAGTGGGAGGTGTCCCTGCCACTCTCTTTCAATCCTTTAAGGTCCCTTTCCTGATCTTTTGCAGCTGCAGGGCGTGGTCCGTGCCGGGAGCCTTTGGAATCCTTTCCTGGGGCTGAGGGTGATTCCCAGGCCCCTCCTGGAACCTCTCTGGGCTCCTGTTCTGCACGGAGCCCATGGGGTTCAAAGCCCAGCAAACCCCAGAGGGTCCTTTGGGGTCATTTATTACCCCAAAAAACTATTTGAAGCTGGAAATAGGGGCAAATCCAGAGTTTTCCCAAGTTTTATGGAAACAGAGGTTCCCACTGAGCATTCCCAGTGCTGGCTCAGTCCTCTGCTGCCTCATCCCTTCCAATGATTCCATCCTCACTGATGATGGAGAGAGATTCTGTTCCATTCACATCTGGTCCCTTCCTGACTGCAGGTAGGGATTTATTTGGCAGCTCCTGAGCCCCTCTGGAGGGTTCTGGCGATTCAGGATGTGCTGGCGCTGGAGGATTTTTTAATGGAACATCTCCCAGCTCACCTCAAGTCAGCTCTGGGCTTGTTTCCCTCTCAGTGCCTTCCCAGATGGGATCTCTGGAGATCCTGCAGTCTGGACAGGGGCCAGCAAGGGGGTTTATTTAGGGAAGGACATGTGGCACCACGGAGAAATGACAAGCCAGGCAGTGGGAGAAGCGAGGCCGGGATCGGGTGGCTCTGGTCTCAGGAGCACGGGGGAAGCCAGGAAGTTTGGGAGAAGGGCATTTGGGGCCTCTCTCGCTCCTGGAGGCACCGTTTGCCAGGGCAGCAGCTCAGTCTGGGGGGGTGAAGGATGTTCAAGGCCGTGGGGTGGTGGTGGCAGCTGCGACCCACAGGGGACAGGGCACCCCAGCACCTCTGGGACAGCTCATGATGCCCCCACCTTGTGCTCTTCCTCACCTTCCTCCTCCATGTCCTCTCTGTGAGCTTCACCAGGCAGAGGAAAAGCAGAGATTGCCTGGGAGGAACTTCCGGACATTCCATCATGGGCAGGATTTCCATCCTGCAGCACCCTCAGTCCCAAATTCTCCAGGTTTGTGGAGCAAACCAATCCTCTGGAGAGCGAGGCTGGACTTGAGAATGAGATTTTATTGGCAAAACCCTTCCTATCCCTGGAAAATGAACCAAGGGAAGCCAGGTGAGTTCCATTCCACAGGCAAAGGACCAGGAGAGATCTCATGGCAAGGGAACATCTCCAGTTCAATCACCCAACACGGGAGAAAGGGAAGCGTTTTGGGAATTGGGGACAACTGGGTCCTGAGGCCATTGGGGGTATCTTGTAGAGCTGTGGGGTTTTGCCTCCCTGATCCTTCCCCCATCCCCAGGGTGTTCAGGAATCTTCCCAGAAGGGAAATGATTTTGTAAAACTAAGGAAGGGAGAAAACACCCACCAGCAATCCCTTCAGCATCAGTACCTCTCGTTTTCCTTCCATGCAAACAAAAAACACCAGCTGCCCTTTGGCAAAGGATTTTTGTGTTTCCTGCCCAGTCTCAGGCAGAAATGTGGAGAACTTCCCTTCCCTCTGTCTGAAGCTCTGCCCGAAGCAGTGACAGCTCCGGGGGGCTGAGGTGCCACCACAGGGACAAGATCCACCAGCTCTGAGCAGGCAGAGCCTCTCTCATGGTTGTTCTCATTGCCCTCTGAGCGTGCCAGACCTCCAAAATCAGGGGGGGTTGGGTCTTTCTGAGACTGCAGCCATGGAGCAGCCCCAGTTCCCAGGAATGCTGAGCTGCTCAGGCTGTGAAGTCCTGCGTGGCCAGGTTGAAGACGTTGCTCTCCATGGACCTTTGCCACTTGCCCCAGTTCCTCCTGAGCTCAGCCTGGACCTGCACCAACACCACGGGCAGTGCTGGCACCCAGGGACACCGGGCAGTGCCCAGTGGAGGGGACTGGGGACAGGAGGGGGGAGAACTGTCCCTGTGCCCACGCGTGGCTTTGGGACACTCTTGGGGTGTCCCTGTGCCTGCTGTGGTGCCCAGGGCTGGGCTGGGGACACACACTCACCTCCCCATTGAGGAAACAGTAGAGCAGAGCCACCAGGAAGCCCTGGAGAGGACAGGAAGAGCAATTTTCACCCAGAGGAAGGGGCCGGACCCCTCTGTGCTCATCTTCTCCCTGCCTTTGCCTCCTCCCACAGCTCTGACCCACTGCAGGACACAGGAAATCAGGGCCAGGCTCTCCAGGCCCGACCCCTGTGCCCTGCCCCAGGTGTTTGGGGCCACCCTCTCCTGAAAGAGGCCAAAGCGCCACATCCCAGGGGCTCCTGGTGGGATTTGGGGTGGGGTCTCAGGGACTTTCACTGCCCACCTCACCTGGTAGGAGCCGAGCACCAGCTCGAAGTAGAGCCGGGCGTCCACGCCCACGTGCTCAGGGAAGAGAGCGAACACCACGTAGTGCACCCCAAAGAGGGGGATGAGCAGCAGTGTGGACTTGGTCAACCTCCTGTGGAGAGGGAGAGGGGCCTGGTTGCTGCTGCTGCCCCGTGACACCTCCCCAAAATCTTGGTCTTGACCCCAAGTAGGTTCTCTGTGAAAGGCAGGCCTTGGAGGCTCCGAGATTGTCCTCTTGTCCTCCAAGGAGGGTCCCTCTGGCCTGGCACCCGGACCCCGGGGTGGGCACAGCCCCGTGCCCTTACATATACTGCTGCTTGTGGGTTTTGCTGAGGTCTGGGCACCGGATCTTCTGTGCCAGCATCCTGGTGACGTTGAGGAAGATGAGGAAGTTCACCTGCCCCGGGAAGGCGCGTGTCAGGCTCTGCACAGCCCCTGCCTGGGTCCCCTGGCCGTGTGGGACCCCCGGCTCCAGGGCTGGGGCTCTCAGGGAACACACTCACAAATATGGCCAGGAGGATGGGAGCCTTGATCATCCACCAGTACAGGCTGGAGTAGTCATCCCAGCACCTACGGGACAGGACAGGTGGCTCTGGCACCCACTGGGACCCGTGTGACCCAGCTGTCCCCCTGCTACCTCTTTGGTCAGACCCCTGCCCCCTTTGAACTCCCTTTTCCCACCAGAAAACAGAAATAACATTTAAATGAAGTGCTGGCACAGCCCTCCCCTCCTGAGCACCCCATGCCAAAGGCTCCTCCCCCAGGACCTGGACTGGGACACGGGGCCGAGGTGGCCTGGAGGAGCCCGAGGGGCACAGGGGGGGCTGCTCTTACCCGTGGTTGTCGTACTGGAGCCTGGTGAGCACCCACACCCCGACTGTGAACATGGGGACACCTGCAGGGACAGGATGCAGGCAGGGACAGTCCCTTCAGTGCTCTGGGAAGCCCCTGTGCCACCCCTCTGTCCCTTGTCCCCAGAAACCTGTGCCTAGGTTAGTTCTGGACGTGGCAGGAAGGTGACAACCCTCCCACCTTCTCCAGGAGAAGGAAATGGTGCCCACTGATGGAGCTGTGTCCTTCTGTGTGTCACCTCCTGGCCACCACCCTCCTGCTCCCCAGCTCTCCATCCCACCCAGCAGCTGACATGGGCTTTCCAGCCCTGCTGGGTTGGGAAGAAGGGATGGCCTGTCCTGGAGCAGGCCACGCTTCCCCAGCAGCTCTGGGGGCTGCCAGGAGCAGATGGGTGCCCAGCAAGGCCACGCAGGTGCTGGGGTGGAAACAGCTGGGAGGAGCCCTGGGCACCTCTGGCCAGGAGGGTCTCAGATCAGGCCATTCCCAGGTGGTGTCCCGGGATGTTCGGGATGTCCCCGTGCTCACCCCAGCCGATGAGGACGTAGCCCCAGGTGTAGCTTCTGTCGCAGGTGAAGGTGAGCAGCAGCAGCGTCTGCAGGTACAGCCCCTCCACCAGCAGCCAGTAGAAGTTGGCCAGCACTGAGTACTGGAAGAAGGCGATGGCTGCTTTGCAGGTCACCTGCCAGGGGGAGGAGGGGGACAGCTCAGAGAGCAGCACACGTGCCCTGGTGACACAAGGGATTGTCCCCCCCAGCTCAGAGTGCATCAGAGCCTGGCCAGGGGGCACAGGGGGTTGTCACCCACCCCATCCACCCTCCTGAGGACATCTGTGGTGACCTTTCAGTGACGAACAGCCCAGGGACTCTGCCCCAGCCCATCATGTCACCTGCAGCAGGTTCTGCTCTGCTTGTGCCACATGGGCAGGTGACCACGGGCTGGTTTTGTAGGACCTTTAAAAACCCTGTGCTTGTGTCCATGGTGCTCTCAGTGTTGTATCTCCACTCAGGGGTTCCTGTTTGGATTGAAAACCCCAAATCCAAGCAGTACCTGGTGCTGCTGGGGTTGTGCTGAGCTTTAACCCCACTGGGGACACCTCTGGGGACACTACTGGGGACATTCCCTGAGGCCAAAGGGAAATGCAGAACCTCCCCAAGGACCCACAACAGAATTTCCTCCCTCTCCCAGCCTTGCTGTCTCCTCTTTGCAGGGATAAATCCAGCCCGAGTCCCAGCAATCTCTTCCCAATGAGGTCCCGTTGCTCTCCCTGCCCCGTTCCCAGGCTGGGATTTGGGCTGTACCGTGGACATCGTGCAGTGGTCGATGGACTCATCTGAGAAGAGGACGCTGTCCTTGATGAACACCGCAGTGCCCCGCAGGATGAAGGAGGTGAAGAAGTGCATGTGGATGGAATTCCTGGTGCAGTGCAGCTTCCTGCGGGAGGGAGAGATGGGCTGAGCCTGGGGTGGGGCAGGGAAGGTGCTCCGGTGTCCCAGGCATGGACTCTGGGGTTGTGCCGTGCTTGGGGCTGCTCAGGTACAGGGGGAACATCCCAGGAACCTCTGGAGAGCCCAAATCTGCAGCACAGGGAGGTCTGCAAAGCCACAACTCGAGAGGGCCACCTGAGGGCTTCGTGTGTGCCACCAGGGAAGGACAGCACTGCCATTCCTCTCCTGTCTTCCTGGTTTCCTGTGGGCAGGGATGGATCCCGGCTGCTCCGGGAGGGGACAGGCCAAGGGCAGCCATCCTTGCTGGGATTTATCCATATCCCTCCATCCCAGGGAGCTGCAGCAGCTCCAGCCCTACCTGAAGCAGGAGAAGATGGCGATGGCCAGGAGCAGCGCTGCCAGCGACATGGAGTAGCCGCAGGTGTAGAGCACCTTCATGGTGACAAAGTGGCCTCTCTGGAAGGGACAGCGCCAGCGGAGTGAGGGGACAAGGGCTGGGAAGTGGGACAGGCAGGGAGGTGACAGCCCTTGCCCCCCAAGGGTGGGATAACCCTGGGAGCATCTCCAGGTTCTTTGCCCAGTGGGCAGTGGGGAAGGGGGACATGGGGACCGTCCCCACAGCCCCAGGGGTCCCACGTGCCTTGGCCTCGGTGTCATTGCTGCTGAGGGTCTCCAGCTGGCAGGCACGGTGGTAGGGGGGGCTGGGTGGGCTCCAGCCCCACTCGGTGCAGTTCCTGTGGATCACCCCTGCAGGACAGGGAGGGACCTCAGGGGAGACAAGTGTGGCACCTGTGATGGCACCCCCAAGGCGCCCGGCCTGGGCCAGGCTCAGACAGCAGCGAGGTACCTGAGAGGCTGTGCCATCCCTCCTGGATCTCATCACTGCCCCTTCTCCCCCAGACCCCATCACTGCCTCCCTAATCCCATCAGTGCCCCATTCCTCCCACTGGCTGTCCCATTGCTTCTTCTGGATCCCAGCACTGCCCCATCCCTCCAGATCCCATTGCTTCTTCTGGATCCCAGCACTGCCCCATCCCTCCCAGACCCTATCACTGCCTCCTGAATCCCATCAGTGCCCCATCCCTCCAGATCCCAGCACTGCCCCCTTCCTATCTGGATCCTCCTGGTCCCGTGCCTGGAGCTCCCAGGAGAACTTTGGGCAGGGTGTGAAAACAAGCACAGATCCCTCCAGTGGGAGGGAATTGGGAATAAAGGGTATAAAAGTGCTCGTTCATCCCGTGAGGGCTCTGTCGAGCCTCTCCTGAGCTCTTCCTGCCCCAAAGCAAACATTGTCCAACATTTTCCAAATTACTCCTGGCCAAGGAAGCGCTCGGATGCTCCGGGTGGGAGCTCTCCTTCCCAGCTCCCCGAGAGGGATGGAGGCAGCTCTGGAGCACGGGGATGGTGTGTGGGAAAGGAGGGCACCGAGCAGCACAGGGACTGTCCTGGTGTCACCAGGATGGAGGATGAGGCCACCAGGTGCTGCCCCCACAGAGGGAGGGAAGATTTGGGAACTGTCCCAGTGTCACCAGGATGGAGGATGAGGTCCCAGGCCCACAGAGGGAGGGAAGGATTTGGCCCTGCTGTGGCAGCTCCCTGAATCTCTGCTTTTCCCGACCCTGCCGGGACTGCAGCTCACGCCAAGGACATCCCTTTAGGAGCGGCAGGAGCTGCGAGGGGACAGGGAAGGGCTGGGGCAGCACAGCGGTCCCAGACAGGGTGGGTGGACCCCTGGGGTGAGCGATCCCGGCTGGATTCACACCTTTGGACTCCTTGAAGACGTGAAGGATGTCGAGACAGGCGACAGCTCGGGACTGGCCGAGGTGCAGGGCGGGCCAGCAGCTCACCCCGTCCCACTCCGTCGGGCAGCCTGGGGAGGGAGGGGACAGCGGTGACATCGGGAGGGGACGTGCGGGTGACAGCACGACCCAGGGCCGGACCGCGCCCCGCATGAACCGGGACTGTCCTGGCTCCGGTCCTGGAACAGCTGCCCCGGCTCTGGGATCCCCGCTCGGCCCCGCACCGGGCATTGCCTGGGGCTGCAGCAGAGCGAGCCCCTGGGGGAGCACCTGGGTGTGGGATGGGCTGGGCTTTGCCCGCGGATCCTAAAATAACGCAGATTTATGCTGGATTTTTGCACCTGGGGGCTCAGCTCGTGATGTGTCCCCAAGGATAGGAAAAATCATGCAAGGCTTGCTGCAAGTGATCAGTTTAAGCAGCTTTTGCTTCCCTCCCCAGCACTGAATTCCTGTTTAAATCATCTCCGATTTTCTCGGGAATGGGCATGGCCAGGCAGACTCGGGGCCTGGGGGAGTTTGGGATGCAGCAGCCCAGGATGAGACAATGACATCCCACTCCAGGCCAGCTCCTGTCCCAGCACAGCTCCATCATCATCCTTGCAGACCCACATTATTCACCTGGAGTCATGTCCGTTCCAGCCAGGGAATGTGGAATTGGACAAGCCTGATGAGTTTCCTCTGATTTAAGCCTGGGGGTATCAGCTCAGGCAGGGAGGGATTTGCATCCACAATGCCAAGGTGGGGCTTAATTTTTGCTCTGGAGATTCAGGGAAGTGAGCATGGAATTGGGATCATCACTGAGAGCAGTCACTTCATTTCTTGGGATCATGGAATCAGGAAAACTTGGAATGGTTTGGGTGGGAAGGGACCTTAAAAACCATTTAATTCCACCCCTGCCATGGCAGGGACACCTCCCACTGTCCCAGGCTGCTCCAGCCCCAATGTCCAGCCTGGCCTTGGGCACAGCCAGGGATCCAGGGGCAGCCACAGCTGCTCTGGGCACCCTGTGCCAGGGCCTGCCCACCCTCCCAGGGAACAATTCCTGCCCAATCTCCCATCCAGCCCTGCCCTCTGGCACTGGCAGCCATTCCCTGTGTCCTGTCCCTCCATCCCTTGTCCCCAGTCCCTCTCCAGCTCTCCTGGAGCCCCTTCAGGTCCTGAGCTCTCCCTGGAGCTTCTCCTCTCCAGGTGAGCACCCCCAGCTCTCCCAGCCTGGCTCCAGAGGAGCGTTTGGAGCATCTACAGGGCCTCCTCTGGAATTTGGAGCCCCCACAGTTCAGAGGATGCCACAGAAACGGTGCAAGGAATGGAAGAGCTCTGCTATGGACCCAGGCTGGGAGAGCTGGGGGTGCTCAGCTGGAGAGGAGAAGCTCCAGCGAGAGCTCAGAGCCCCTTGCAGGGCCTGAAGGGGCTCCAGGAGAGCTGGAGAGGGACTGGGGACAAGGGCTGGAGGAACAGGACACAGGGAATGGCTGCCAGTGCCAGAGGGCAGGGATGGATGGGAGATTGGGCAGGAATAGGAGATCCCAGAGCCCTCCCACCATATCCATGGGATCTGTGCTGGTCCTTGAGTCAGGATCCCACCCTGGCTCAAGCAGGGAAGGGGATGAATGGAGCTCATTTGGGCAGGGGGCAGCTGGAACCCCAGGATCAAATTCAGATTTTGATTACACATCCCTGCTTGGATGATATCCAATTCTTGGATATTTTCTTGCAGTGAGATTCCTTCCCCTTGGCTGGCACAATGCAGACTGTAAAATGGACCTTTTCCAATCGATTTGGCTTTTCCCTGCTAAGCTGTAGGATAAATAACATCTCTGCAGAGTTACTTAAGCAATTATGCACCTTCATATGCATTTATTGCTTAATTTTTCCACTGCTATGAGATGAAACCCCTGGAATTATGCATTCCTTATTCTCCAGGTGACAATTTTTGCCCAGGATTTGGGCCATTCCACTTTTGGATGGAAAACGAGATGTAATTTTAAAAAGCATATCCAAATGTAGCACTTGGAAACTGGTTTTTCCACCAGTGAATTTGTTTAAAATCCCAGATATGGACAAATTGTGTTGCTCAAAAAGAGTTTGGCAGTAAAGTTTTCTGAATTAGGAAGGGGAGCAGATGTGAGATGGTGACACCATGGAGTGACCCCGGTGCTGGCGGCCACAGCCCTGGAACAGGGGGGGCTCTGCCAGGGGCATGGAGCAATCCAGCACTGCCAAATTCCATGAATCCCTTCCTGTGGGGTAAGAAGGCTCTGGGGAAACCTCAGAGCCCCTTGCAGGGCCTGAAGGGGCTCCAGGAGAGCTGGAGAGGGACTGGGGACAAGGGCTGGAGGGACAGGACACAGGGAATGGCTGCCAGTGCCAGAGGGCAGGGCTGGATGGGAGATTGGGCAGGAATTGTTCCCTGGGAGGGTGGGCAGGCCCTGGCACAGGGTGCCCAGAGCAGCTGTGGCTGCCCCTGGATCCCTGGCAGTGCCCAAGGCCAGGCTGGACATTGGGGATGGGAACAGCCTGGGACAGTGGGAGGTGTCCCTACCATGGCAGGGGGGGCACTGGGTGGGCTTTGAGATCCCTTCCCACCCAAACCATGACTCCCTAAATCCATCAACACTGAGCCCCTGCTGTTGTTTGTGTCCCTCAACCCCCTCAATCCCATTCCAACAGAATTTCTGGGGCTCTTCAGGGATTCTCCTTGACCTTTGCCTTGGTGCTGCTCCCCATTTTCCTGGAAATCACGACTTTTCCACACCCACGTGTGCTCTGCAATCCCCTACCACGGATCATCCTGCAAGGACCCCTCAGGAACTCCTCCCCTGCTCTGGGGGAGCCGTTCCCAGGCTCACCCTCACCTTCCTGCCCTGGGAGTGCTGGGTTCTGGCTCTCGCTCCGGATCCTCTCCGCGCATTCCGCTTCTTGCCTCTGGAAGTGCAGGACAATGGAGCAGTCGGGGTGAGTCCCTCGGACCTTGGGGAAGGGGAAAGGGCAGGCAGGAAAACCATGGAATTGTGGAAATGGAATCATGGGGTTGGGTTGCGGGCTCCTTGTTCCCCCCCTGCCACTCCCGCTATCCCAGTGGGATGTGGGCACAGCAAACCCAACATTCCCAGCTCTGATGGAACTCCATGGAGAATGGCCAGATCCCAAAAATGTGAGCTGTGGGGGCTCAGACAGGGATTGGATTGTCCGGGAATCCCTGCTCTGGGATCTGCTCCCTTGGCTCCCAGCTGGAGAACAGGGAAACTGAGGCAGGAACTTTGTGTGCCCATTCCCGAGGATCTGTCCCCATTCCCAAGCATCCCTGCCCGGGGGGATGTGGTGGGGGCTGCAGCATCCAGATTTAGGATGTCTGGGACAGGGATTTGGGGCCAAGACCTGGGACTGGGTTGTTGATTGTTTCGGGTGAGGGGCCAGAGATGTAAAAACTGGAGAAAGAGAGGGGTGAGGGTGGATCCATGAACTTCCCAAGAGAGGGAAGTGTGGGACATTGGAGCAGCCCTTGGCTGAGTCCTGCCCTGCCCTGGCCATGCAGCCACTCCTCGGGGTCCCTTCACCTCCCCCAGGAGATTTTGCTTCCTTTTCCTGCTGAACACAAGGTTTTAAGGGAATTTCCAGCCTGGAAAAGACATTTTGGGGAAGGCTCCGGGCACAGCACCAGGGAGGCCAAAGAATTCCCCTCCTCCATCCTGCCAGTGATGGAGAACCTGGGTGGGGCAGAGGGGGTTCTCTCAGTCCTTTTTAGCTGCAGAGCTGCTGGGTTTGATTTGTTATTTATGGCAGCTGGGCCTGGATGCTGGAGCAGGAGAAGGGAATGTGAAAGGAATTTTTGCTGTGCCTCAGTTTCCCCCTGGAAGGGCCTGATGCCATCGGTCTCCTCTAAAACTCTCCAGGCCTCCAGTGCTCTCACAGCTCAGCCTTCCCTTCCCTTCCCTTCCCTTCCCTTCCCTTCCCTTCCCTTCCCTTCCCTTCCCTTCCCTTCCCTTCCCCGGAGCAGCCTGACCAGTTCAGGGGTGTTTCACTCCCTCCGGCAGCAGAGCCACCCCATGTTCCCCCCATTCCCACAGGGATTTGGGGCCAGCCATTCCCACGGCTCTGTCCTGGGATGGGGAACAGCCATGGCTGCCCCTGTCCCCTGCACCCCTGGCCATCCCACTCCCTGTGCTGTGGGTGCTCCCCAGGGAGCTGGGGGCTCCTCCAAGGGGTGAAGGACCTGACAATGATGTGGGATGGAGGATCCATTCCCAAGGAATCATCCCTGGGACCTGCGGGACCTCTGCCCTGGGGGGTCCCCGAGTGCTGCCCAGTCTGTGGGATTCCCACCCTTGTCACCACATTGTCCCCAGGAGCTGTGGGAAAGTCCCCAAGGGGGGCTCGCAGGGCATCCCTGGGCTCGGGATGAGGTGGGATGGGATGGGATGGGATGGGATGGGATGGGATGGGATGGGATG
>JAHLSL010000103.1:658666-690663 GCA_025920805.1 Petroica traversi | reverse complement strand
AGGTGCGTGCGGCCGGAGCTGCGGGGGCAGCGCTGAATCCGCTCTTTGTTCCCAGCCCTTTCCAGGGGAAGAGGCAGAGGGGCTGGGCCGCACTCGGGAATGTCCATCCCGTCCTCGGATGGATGTTTGGTCCCACGGGATGCCATTTCTGGGGGTTTTGCCAAGTCTGGGCTCCAATATGCTCCCGGGGAACAGCCGGGAGTGTTTTATTTTTTAAAATTCACCTGATTTTATTCTCCAAAACCCCATTTCCTGCGAGCATCGCCAGGGGAAGCCGGGGTGCCACAGGCTCCTCGGAATTGTGAGTGGGCTGGGGGGCTGGCAACAGCAGGGACAAGGGGATGGTCACTGGGGACAGCAGGGACAAGGGGATGTGGTCACTGGGTACACGCCCCGGGCAAAGTCACCTTGTGCTGTGGGGAGGGGGAAGGTGGAGCTGACCATAAAAATCGGGGGAGGAAAAAGGACGCTGCGAATCGGTGTGGGAAGGAAAGAGAGAGCCAGCCCGGCTCCCGGGGGTGGGTGAGACCCATTCAGAACCACCCGCACCCCGGATCCCTGCCCGGGTCAATTCCCTACTCCTGGATCCGGCTCAGCAGAGTCCCAGAGGTGCTGGGATGCTCCCGGCTGAGGCACAGCCACCTCGGGGTGCCCTGGGAGCCCGGCCCTGCAGCTCTGGAGCCTTTGGGGATCTGGCACATGCGGAATGGGGGTGTTCAAACCCTTTCTGACTCCAGGTCATGGAGCCAGGGAATCCCAGAATGGTTTGGACTAGAAGGGACCTTAAATATTGCCCAGTGCCATCCCTGCCATGGCAGGGACACCTCCCACTGTCCCAGGCTGCTCCAGCCCCGTCCAGCCTGGCCTTGGGCACTGCTAGGGATCCAGGGGCAGCCACAGCTGCTCTGGGAGGATGAAAGCAGCAGGATCTCAGGAGAATCCAGCAGGTTTGTGGAAATTTTCCAGGGCAATTTCACACCTGCAGAAAACGGAGATTTTTTTTTTTTTTTTTGCGAGCTGAGCCAGATTTGGTGTTTCCTCTGTGTGGATTGGCCTCAGCAGCCACCCCCATCTAGCCGAGGGGACAGGGACACTGCCCTGGACCCTGCTCCTCACCTGGATCCAGCCCCCAGGAGTGGGGATTGGGATCCTGGGATCGCCCGCATGGCCCAGCCCCAGCTGCTGCCCCTCTGGGGGGCTCTGAGCCCCTTGTGCACAGAGCAGAGCTGACCATGGCGTGCTCAGTGCCACCCCAAGGGCCAGCTGGTGCCAGGGCAGGTGCTCCCCAAGCCCCTGAGCACGTCCAGGGTTGGAAAAATTCTCCCCAGAATGAGTGGAAAGTCTGGTGCCTCCAGCCCCAGTAATGACCCCTTGTGAGCCAGCCCAGATGTTTGGTCACATTGCAAGGAAGAAAAGGCTCAAATTGGCAATTTTCAAGCTTCATCCGAGCCAAATAATTTTTAAACACCACACGGGACTTCCAAATCGGGGTGGGGGAGGTCTGGCTTCACTCCCACTGCTTGGGAACAGGGAGGAGCTTTGGGGCCGCCCCACGGCAGGCACTGATCCCAGGCTGTGCTCCTCCTGCCCTCCATCTGCTCCCTCTCTGAAACAGAAATCTCCAATTCTCTGGCAGATTTGGTGGAGCTGATGCTGATTCAAAGCTCCCAAATGCACCAGCTGCTGATGCACGGCATGGCCTTGGCAGCTCTGATGTCCCCCGGCCTGGGGCCAGCCCAGGTGAGGCTCAGGGTGGAAAAAAGGGACCAAAGAGGGGGCAGAGGGACCTTCCCAGGGCTGCTCGGGAGTGCAAAATCACCACATCCAGCTTTGGGACTCTCTGGGTGCAGCACCTGGGTGGTCCCAGCCCAGCTCGGTGCAGCCCTTTGGGGTCTGGGGCTCTTTGTGGTGAAGTCCAGCTCTGCCAGCTCAGATCCCACCCAGGCCCTCAGGAAGAGGTTTAGCCCAGCTGGGAAGAGCCAGGAGCCTCTGGGAGCACAGCCCATCCGGCAGGAAGGCTCCGCAGGGCTGCCATTGAAAAATTCACCTCAAACCAAAATCAGATGAAACTTTTCATCTCCTTGCGGTCACAAGGCCGCTTTCGGGGCAGGGCTGGGCTGTGGCAGCTGCGGAGCTCGTGGCCAGCTGGCACCTCCTGGCACTCAGCCCTGCCCTCCCAGTGCCCACCGTGCAGGGCTGGCCAGGACGGGCCCCTCCCGGCTCGAACGGCTCTCAATGAGATCAAAGGGGCTCTTCCCGCGGGGTTTCGGCCCCATCTGCGGGGCTGCCACCCCCGTGTCCCCAACGCCGGGGCTCTGTGTGGGACCGAGCCCACCCAGCGGGAGCAGCTGAGCGCGATCCTCGGGAAGCGGCGCTTTGGGAGCCCCGGAGCCCGGTCCTGCAGCTCCGTCCCTTTCCGCAGGCGCTGGCGGGGCCTTCGCAGGCCGAGGAGGAAGAGGAGGCCGTGGTTTTCCACCATCACTACATCCCCTGGCCCGGCCCGGCCTCGGTCCCCGTGCGGTTCCTGCGCTCCGTACCTGGGGACCAGGGGTGAGTGAGAGGGGCTCGGTGTGACAGCGCTTGCAGCCGCAGCCGGGACACGAGGGACAATCCTGTCCTTGCTCCTCTCCCGCAGAGCTGTGCCGCCCCCGCCGCCCCCCAGCGCCACCGGCACCGTGGGACCCGGAGTCCCCCCAGCAGCGGGTAAGGACAGCATGGGGGACATTGTCCCCACGGTCCTCAGCAGGAGCGGCTTTCCCTCAAGCTTCCATCCCCCCAGGCTGAGCTGCCCTGCTCCCTGTCCCCATCCCTGGCACTCCCCCCATGTCCCCACAGAGTACTACAGCGCCGAGGAGCAGGGGCTGTGAGCTCTCCATCCCGAAGATCCTGGATGGATGCTCTACCATTCCCATGGTTTTGAGGTGGTTTCCCTGCTGTGAGCCCTGCCAGGGCAGAGCTGTCACAGCCCTGTCACCGACCCCAGTGACACCCCGTGCCCAGCTGGGCACTGCACCCCGCCAAGCCACAAGGCCTGGGGGGCACGGGCTGTGCTGGGACAGGGGGATGTCCCCAGCCCAGGTGGTCCCAGCCTTCATTAGTCCCTGCAGCTCCCAGTGCAGCATCGCCTGTAATTAATTTGCTTTGTTAAGAGAGCGCCCTGCTGTCGCTAATTAAGCATCAGTAATGACATGGGCTGGTGGCTCCGTGCCTGAGTGCAGGGGCTCCCTCAGGGCTGGGGTGATCAGGGGGGCTGCGGGGAAGGGTCTCAGTGCCTGGGGATGGTCAGGGGTTGATAGGGGGGTCTCTCAGTGCCTGGGGGCGTCAGGGGGCCTGAGGGGGTCTCTCCGTGCCTGGGGGGATCAGGGGGCCTGAGGGGGGTCTCGCAGTGCCTGGGGGTGGTCAGAGGGTGCTGGGGTCTCTCCATGCTTGGGGTGGTCAGGGGGGCTGCGGGGGTGTCCCCGTCCCTAGGGCTGTGAGGGGGTGCTGGGGGTGGTGCTGGAGCTCCAGAGGGATCTCCTGGCTCAGCACAGGCCGAGCTGGATCTTGCTGGGGATGTGGTTGGGAGAGCAGCCTGGAACAGGGAAATCTCGGAGTTTCCCAGGATTCAGCCACCCCTCTGCTCTCCAGGAAGCAGGAGAAAGGGGGGGAGTGGAGGCTTTGGGGTGCTGGGAGCTGTCCCCTGCCTGTGCCCCCTTCCCAGCCCCACGGAGGGGTGCCAGCCCTGCTCTGCCCTAGGGGGATTCCAGGCTTTTCCCTGGAGCAGAGCTCCTGGCAGGAGACCTCAGGGCCGGTGGTCTGGAGCTTAGAGGATGCAGAAAGGCAGCTTAAAGCCCCTCCTGGGACTGTCCTGCCTCTCCTTCATCTGGTGGAAAGCAGGATTTGTCCTCCTCGTGCCCTGGAATGGGCAGATTTTCCCCAGCCCGGCTCTGGGAGAAGATCCCAGATGTGGAGCAGGAGGATCAGGTTGGATTCCAACAGGAAGGTCCAGCTCCTCCAGCTGGGAGGGTCTAAAGGAGACATCCAAAAGCAAAGCTGGGTTTGATGGGAGACCAGGCTGGTGCCCAAAGGTTCCCACATGGACACAGAATGGGAGGGAGGAGGTGAGGAGTCACCTGGAGTGGGCTGGACAGGAAGGGTGGGCTCAAGATGTGACCCAATCTTGGCTTTAAAATGAGAATAATGAGAGGAATGGGAGGGTGAAGCAATGGGCGTTGCAACACCCATGGTGGACGTAACCCCAGGGTTTCTGGTCAAACTGGGACACCCTCTAGCATGGCCAGAGCCTGGGGACATCTCTGTCACTTCCAGGGGACAACGGAAGGAGTGGGTGGGAAGAGCAGCCCTGGGCACAGTGGGGACAGCGATGCAGAGGTTGGGCTGAGGACAGGGCCTGCCAGGTGAGGGGCAGGAGGGATGGGGTGGTCCCAGGGGATGTGGCAGCTCCCCAGGAGTGGCCTGGGGGGACTGGGAGAGCCCAGAGACCCTGCTGGGGCTGTTGTGGCAAGGCACGAGGGCATCTCACTGCTCACAGCTCCTGGTCCAGGTCTGACCCGATGGCTCTGGGCAGCAGCTCAGGGATGTCCCTCCTTCCCCATCCCTGGAGGTGTCCAAAGCCAGGCTGGACATTGGGGCTTGGAGCCACCTGGGACAGTGGGAGGTGTCTCTGCCCATGGCAGGGGTGGTACTGGGCAATATTTAAGGTCCCTCCCACCCAAACCATCTTGGGATTCTGATTCCCTCACCTGGGCCATGGACCAGTGGGGCTGGGAGATGCTGCTGGGGGCTGCCATCAGCCCAGTGTCCCTGCTGTGACAAGGAGTTGGTTCCCAGAAGCGAGGCTGGAGTCTGGCCTGGATCCTTTGTGCCCAGTGCAAGGCCCTAGAGCAGGAGGAGAGGTTAATTACAGCCTGTGCTAATTGCCCCCATGAAAACACCTCATGCAACACAGCCCCTGGCTGCCAACTGGGCCAAGGGCTGGCACCTCCTGCAGCCTGGGCTGGCAGCAGGGGGTGGCAGAGCTCAGCCCCCAGGCACTTTGGGGACCTTGGGGACAGATGCTGGGCCTTGGGAAGGCAAGGGCAGAGAGACTCCTGCTGCCCACACTGAGCAGGGATGGGGAGCACTGGCACCACATGCCAAGTGGGAGATGCCTTCCAATAATCTGATGCTCTGCAGGGTGAGGTTTGGGTACCAGCAGGTGACTGTGACCAGCCTGGCTGGGGTGATGGCCATGGACTGGGAGCAGCTCCTGCTGTCCCCACCAGCTGTGACTCCCTTTCCCAGGGATGGCATCCCTGTGGCCAGGAGAGATTCCCAGGACAGGGCCACTTCTGAGAGCAGCAGGTGCGATTTTATCAATCTGGAGTCACTGCTTTTAATAGCCCAGGAGGGCCCTGTCAGCGGTGACATCTTGGGTGACTAAGGGTCCTGGTGTGACTCACGGCCACTCTCCACCCTTGAGGGGTTGTCCTGCTTCCACCCGAGCCACTCCATCCCCGGGGATGGGATCCACACCAAGCCTTCCCCTGGGCCAGCCCCAGCCGCCCACGCAGGATGCTCCTGATTCACCTGGCACACTCCTGGCAGCCCCGGCCACTCGCCCGGATCCCTCCCGGCCGAGGGCTGAGCTCCATGGATGTGCTGCTGCTCCATGGGCTGCTGCTCCTGGCCCTGGCAGCGCTGCTGCTCTACAGGTGCAGCCCCCCCTTCCAGTACCTGTGCAAGGTGGCCCTTTTCAACTGCTGGATCGTGGCCATGGCCACCCTGCTGTCCCCCTTCGCTGCCATCCGGGGACGCTCCGTGGAGAACATGAAGTGAGTGTGGGCTGGGGGTGGGGGGAGCTGCTGGGGCTTGGTCCAGGTGGAGGAAATCCCGTGGTTTGTGGCCACAGGCTCTGGGTGTAGCCACAGCTGGTGGCAGAGCCCTGGGGCCACGGCGAGGGCTGTGGTCACATCCACAGGGTGAAGGTGCATCTTGTGGTGTGGAGAGGTGCTGGCTGTGCCCAGGGAGGGTCAGGCCACACTGGAGTTGGGATTTGTAGTCCATGAGGGATGAAATAACGTTCCTGGCCATGGCAGTTTTGGGGTAATCACTTGGGTGGGTGACAGGGGGGTTTGGAGACACCATCAGGCAGGGGGCAAATACACGCCCAGTGCTGTGTCCCTGGCACTGTTTGTGCCCATGGGACACCCGGGAACAGCATTCTGGCAGAGGCACGGAGGGTGGAGAGGCCCTGGCACAGGTTATTCCATGGCTGCTCCATCCCTGGCAGTGTCCTGGGCCAGGCTGGACGCAGCTTGGAGCAACCCGGGATAGTGGGAGGTGTCCCTGCCCATAGCAGAGGTGGCACTGAATGGGCTTTAAAGCCCCTCCCAACCCAAACTATTCCATGGAGCAGAGCTTTTATGTTTTTGGGATGCCTTGGTGCCATCAGCTGTCCCCGTCACAGCCCTGTCCCCGTCACAGCCATGTCCTCATCACTCGCGCGGCCGAGGGTGGAAGCAGGGAGATAACATCACTGAGATAACACCACTGTGCAACACCACTGTGCAACACCAGAGGAAGGTCTGGGTGCTCTCAGGGTGTCGCAATTCCGTTGCCGGATTCCTGGGCAGGATGAGCACACCAGGAGGGATGTAATTATGTCACAGGGAAAATATCCCAGCTTGAGGAATTTCCCGAGGATTTGTGCGGATGGAGCGCGGCCCTCGGCGGGAGCGCGGCCGCAGGTTCGGTGTTTCCCGTGGCGGTGCAGCCTCTCCCAGCTCCTTCCTGGCAGGAATGCTGGTCCCTCACAGCGTCCAGGGCAGCTCCAAAGCCAACGCTTCCGGCTTAGTGGAAATCCCCGCGGGAGGCAGTGATTCACCTGCCTTATCAGCGCTGCCTTATCTTGTCCCACCGACAGCTCAGTGCCCGGCGCAGCACACTCAGCTCCCTCTCCCCGAATCGCAAAGCCTGCGGCTTGGAGCGCTTCCCTGTCATTAGTCCTGGCTTTGGGGCACTACTTCTCTCGGGATCTGCGAGCCTGCGGCTCCCGAGGGATGGGGGCGATACCACGGACCCTCTGCCTCCTTCTCCCTTCTCACCCCTACCTGGTGCCGAGCTCGTCCTTGTCCCCTGGAGGCTCCCTGGGGGCAGTGACAGATGAGGACCCTGGCACAGACCCTCTGTGGGTTGGACAGTGCCCCATTCCAGCACCGACCAGGATTTTATCTCCGGGATCGCTGGTGCTCCCTCCATTCCTCTCATTATTCTCATTCTGAGCGTCACCCTTCGCTGCCATCCCGATATTCCCCTTCCTGTCCAGCCCCCCCGGGATATGACACCACTTTTCCTCTGGGATCCATTTCTTCCCGACACTGCAGGTCCGGTGGAGCGATTTGTGATTCCCCTAAGGAATACCAGGGCTGGTTTTCCCTTCCCTCTGCAGCACAAAGCTCTGCAGGGGCAGTCCCTGGGGTCACCCACAGCCCTGGGGACCTGCCTGTCCCTCTGCCATCCATCCCCTGTGCTCATCCATCCCCAGCTCAGCTCCTCTCGGCGGGGATCCGCCTCTGGCTTTAGGAGTCTGGGATCTGGATTTCCGTCCCACGCACGGATCCAGCTCAGGATCTGGAGAGGCTCCCCGGGACAGAGACAGTTTGTCTTCGTTGGGATGTGAAGATCCCGTCCCCGTCCCCATCTGCCCCGTAACATTTTGCTTTCCCATCATCCCTGGATATCAAAATCCAGTATTTTCCCTCCCAGCACCTCGTGCTGGTCCCTCTCGCTGCCCAGCAGCTCCCTCTGCCCTGAGCCAGGAGCCGGGCTGAGCTCAGGTGGGAACCAGGTGAGTTCTGAGCCTCACAGGCTGCAAATGTGAGAGATCTGAGCACCCCAGAGCCCGAGCCCGGGTCCCGCAGAGCAGCCTGAGCCCGGCCCAGCCCCCGCCTTATCTCGTCCCGTATCTCTGCCAGGCTCCTGCGCGCCGCGCTCCTGCCCCTCAAGCGCTTCTACGGCATCAGGATGCGGGTGAGGGGCTCCGAGCGGCTCCAGCTGCAGGGACCCTTCGTGATCGTCTGCAACCACCAGGCTTCCCTCGACCTCATGGGTACGTCCGGGGCGGGGCAGGGGCTCCTCTGGGGGCTCCAGGATCGCTCTGGGGAGTCAGCACCGGGATTGGGGCAGGAATGTGTGGTGGGAATGGACCAGGAGAGCTTTTGGGACATGGCTGTGCTGCAGGGAGAGGAGGGACAACAGGAGGTGATGCTACGGGTGGTTCTGGGATTGGGGGTAGCTTAATGTCCTTTAAGTCAAGACTAAAAACACCCAACCTGCTCCTATATTAAGGTTTAAATTATTAATTAATCTGTGCACTGATGTCATTTGGCCTCTCCAGAGAGTTCCTGTCTGCAGTCATCACTCTCAGGGCTGGCTGAACTGCAAAACTTATTCCTGATATCCAGCTGGTTAGTCCAACCTGGGAAGTTTAATTCCAAGCACTAAGTAATTTTCCAAGCTGGTTTTTCCATCACAAAACATATTCCTGACATCCAACTGGTTTGTCCAGCTGGGGAGTTCACTCCATGCAGTTTCCCAAACGTGGTTTTTCTGCTGCCAGTCCCATGGGGTTGGGAAGATGCTAATGGATGTTGTCCCCCAGGAATGGTGGAGGTCATCCCTGAGCGCTGTGTGCCCATCGCCAAGCGGGAGCTGCTCTACCTGGGCACGGTGGGCTGGGCCTGCTGGCTCAGTGGCACCATCTTCATTGACCGCCTGCGCAGGGCCGCGGCCATCGAGGTCATCACCCGCACTGCCAGCAGCATGCGGCAGGAAAACGTGAGAGAGCTGCCTTTGGGGGGGACACCCGCGGGCTGGGGGCCTGGCTGAAGGCCGGGGTCACCTCTGTCCCTGTTCCCTGCAGCTCCGAGTGTGGGTTTTCCCGGAAGGCACCAGGAACCCGGGCAAATCCATGCTGCCCTTCAAGCGTGGGGCTTTCCACCTGGCCGTGCAGGCCCAGGTAAGAGCACCCTTGTGGTCAGGCAGAGGTTGGGCTTGATGGTCTTGGTGGCCTTTTCCAAAGTGATTCCCTCCCCTTGGCTCAGCCTGGGTGCAGGGTGAACCCTGGAGCAGAGGGATGGAGGGGTTTGGTCCCCAGGGATGAGGAGGTTCTATCCCCAGGGAAAGGGTGAATTTGGTCCCTAGGGATGGGAAGGTTTTGTCCCCAGGAATGGAGGGATTTGGTCCCCAGGGATGGACACAGTGCTGGGCAGGACCAGGGAGGGACAGGCAGCAGCAGGAGCCCCACCTGGGGAGGGCTCTGTTGGGGGACCCCCTGACCCTCCGTGTCCTGCAGGTTCCCATTGTCCCCATCGTTATCTCCCCGTACTGGGACTTCTTCAGCTCCAAGGAGAAGAGATTCACCTCAGGTAAGGGCTGGAAAGGAATTCCCATGGCAGAGAGCAGGGCTGGCTGGGGATGAGGCACGTGGGGGGTGTCTGTGGGATGCTGAGAGGTGGAGGATGCTCGGGGGAGTACCTGGCTCCTGCTGGGATCCTCTAACAGCATCCCTGGCTTTTCCCTCCTCTCCCAGGGACCTGCAACATCCAAGTCCTGCCCAGGGTGGAAACGCGTGGTCTGAGCCCCAAGGATGTCCCCGAACTGACCGACAGTGTCCGCCAGGCCATGGCTGAGGCCCTGGCCGAGATGTCCTTGAGTGACCACAGGGACCAGGACACAGAGCAGCCTCTGCTGGGGCCAGGGGCTGGTGGGGACAGGGGCAGCCCCCAGGGCCAGGGGGACACAGCCAAGAGCAGCAATTAGGCAGAGGGAGTGAGTCCCTCGGGGACACCAGGGAGGTGTCCCTTGTCCCCTGAGGAGGTGTCCTGCAGCCCTGCCACCGCCCCAGCAGGACGGTGCCCTAAGGGGAGCAGAGCAGGGCAGGATGGGGACCAGGCAGCACCCCCAAAACAGAGCATGGTGCCCTCCAAAACCCCTCATTTTGACTGTGCAGCCCCTGGATGTCCCTCTGCCGGACCTGGAGCTGGGGCTGTCCCCCAGGATGGCTCCTGCCTGCTCGCTGGGCAGGGCAGGGATGCTCCAGGCAGGGCTGGGGGTTCCCAGCCCCATTTTCCACCCCTGATTGTTGGGTTCCCCCCTGGATTCTCCTTCCAGAGGCTGGAAATGCTGTTTGGGTGCAGCCAGCTCAGGGGAGGGCCCCAAGTGTGTGGCCTTGGGGGGGACACGAGGCCCAGGGGAAGTTGCCAGAGTGGGGAGAGCATTCTTGGAGCTGAGCTGTGAGCCAAGGGTGGGACATTAAAAAGTCTGGAACTGGTGCCGTGTCCTGGATGTGCTGAGGGGGCTGAGGGGGATCCATCACCTCAGGGACACTCCATCCCTGCATCCCTGTACAGGGGGAATCCCTGCTCGTGGGGACATCCCTGCTCATGGGACGTCCCTGCACATGGAGCATCCCTGCACAAGGGACATCCCTGCTCACGGGGAGTCCCTGCTCATGGGGAATCCCTGCACACGGGACATCCCTGCTCATGGAGCAACCCTGCAGACACCTAGGCTCCTTCAGGGATCATGTGAGGAGCACATGGCAGGGTGAGGGTTACTCTGGCCTGTGTCTACCCCTGAGGCAGAGCTCTCCCTGCACCAGTAAAAGCACAAGAAGAGCATCCATTACAGCCCCAAATTCCCAGCAATCCCTGGATTGTACCCACCTGGACACAATTCCACTTGGAGGTGTCTCTCCATGGCCTCTGGACCTCGATCCATCTGCCAGGATGGTTCCCTGCAGTCAGGCAGGGATTTGGGATCTCCTGGCTCCTTCCCAGCTGAGCAGCTCCTGAACCAGCACCCCAGGGTGGCAGAAGGGCAGGGACAGGACAGGGTGTGGCTGTCCCCTTGCAGGGAGCAGGGTGGGCAAGGTTTCCCCTCCCATACTGGGATAAAATGTGCAAACCATGGGCACAGAGCTCTGGTTTGGCATCATTCCTGCTCTCAGGAGCAGCTGGATTACAGAGGAAATTCTTCAAATCTGTTGCAATCATCTGACACCAAACAGCAAAGAGGCTTCCCATGAGGAACAACCCACGGGATTAGGAACTGTCACAAGGACATGGCTGAGGGCACAGGAAGGTCCCATGTCCCAGAAAACCCCTTTAATCCTTTCCTGCTTCCCAGGATTCCCAACGTGTGGCATCGTCTGTCAGCTCTGAGCAGGCCTGGGGGTCCCACCACTCCCCCACCACGTTGGGTGTGGTTTGGCTGCCCAAAGTTTGGGTTTAGGGTTAAGCATCAATAGAATTATGAAATGGTTTGGATGGGGAGGGATCTCACAGCCCATCCAGTTCTGCCATGGGCAGGGACACCTCCCACTGTCCCAGGCTGCTCCCAGCCTGGCCTTGGGCACTGCCAGGGATCCGGGGGCAGCCACAGCTGCTCTGGGCAAAGCCTCATCCTGCCTGGAGATTTTCCACTGTCAGTGGGAGGCGAAAGCTTGAGGAGAGGGGAAGAGCCTTGGAATGGGGGCTGTGGGAACAACTTGGTTTTTCTGGTCCTCCAAGAGCTGCCCTGCACAGCTGCTTTGGTTGCCCAGCCTTGGCACAGCTGCCCAGGGCAAGAGGGATTTCACAGCCCTGTGGATCTGGGGACAGGGGTCACTGGTGGCCTTGGCAGTGCTGGGGAAGCCGTGAACTCCTCGTCCTATCCAGCCAGGCTGGGATGTCTGACAGGGCACTGACCCCTGCCCTCGTCCTGCCTCAGGCTCCTGCTCCTGGCTCGTGTCCGTGGGGGTGGCAGGTCCAGCCTCCCTGGCCAGCCTGGCCTCCCCCTCCCCAGGCAGGGAGGTGGGCATGGGGCTGTGTCCAGCAAAACCTGGGCTGGGCAGGCGTCGATCATCTGAGATCCCATGGGAAAAATCATCACCATCCATGGCTTCCCATGAGGCCCTGTCACAGATTCCTGGAGCAGCTGTGGCTGCCCCATCCCTGGCAGTGCCCAAGGCCAGGATGGATGGGGCTTGGAGCAGCCTGGGACAGTGAAGGGGTCCCTGCCCTTGGCGGGGGTTGGGGGGAAGTGCTTTAAGGTCCCTTCCAACCTGAACCATTCCATGATCCCACCCTCAGAGGGAAGGAACTGCAAGGTCCCTGTCGTGGAGGCTGTCATGGAGCTTCTCAGCTGTCCCAAATTCCCACCAGGACAGAGGGAAGCAGCTCAGCCCTGCCCTGGCAAGTGTCCAGCTCCTGCATGTGGAATGGGAGCACAAGGAGTGATCCCACATTCCAACACTGTCCTGTTCCTCTGTCCAGATTGGAGAAAACCAGGCAAGAAGCCAGCCTGGGATCAGCCCAACTTTGGTTAAATTTGAAATACCTGTAAATTTTCCCTTTCTGAGAATCCATCCCCAGCTCCCAGCCTCTCCTCACGTTGTGCTCCCTACCTTCATTTCCCGTGTGTTCCCGCTCCCTCCTGCCATCATTTCCCAGCAAACCTGTGTGCAGTTGGCTCCTGCCCACACTGATCCTCCAGGGACCTTTCCCAGTATTGCAAAGCCCCTGCGATCATTGACCCCAGGAAGTTGTGGGCAGAAGGCAAACATTGCCTGGGCCTTATCTGCAGGTGCCCGGGTTTCCTGCGCCAGCCCCCATTTCCTCACAGCACAAAGATCCCATTCCAGAGCCTGCAGCGGGGCAGATGCAGATGCAGGGTGATCCAAGACCTGCAGGAAGAGGCTGTGGTTGATCCCAACATCCACATCCAGCTGGAGACATGAGGTCTCCAGCCCTTCCAATACTCTTCCTCACCCTGCTCCTCTCAGCTGGGGCCTCGGGAGCACCGTAAGTCCCCTCTGTGCCTGCTGGGGTGGCTTTAACCTCGGCTCCCTTGCAATTCCTGCTGGGATGGCTTCAAGCTCTGTTCCTTGGCAATTCCTGGTGGGATTCCATCCCTCCTGTGCTTCATGGGGTGGTTTAACCTCAGCTCCTTGGCAAATCCTTGTAGGATTCAATCCCTGCCCAGGGTGGGGGTTGTCCCTAACCAGGATCACCAACGACATGGTCCTGGTGGCTCTGAGGGAGTTGTGGTCCCCTCACCTGCAGAGCCGAGGAGCCAAGGAAGCAGAGAGGAGAGGCTGGGGGCATTCCTGTGCTCCCAGGGGCTTTTCCAGGTGTCCGTGGGGCTGTGCTGGATGTGCCTCAGCCCGGGGCTCTCCTGTCACTTCTCCCTGCAGGAGTTACGTGGTGGTGTCCCCGGCTGTGCTGTACCACCCCTACCCTGCCACGCTCTGGGTGCACCTCAGTGACCTCCAGGGGCCTGTCCAGGTCCATGTCCAGCTGCAGGGAGACAGCGGGGCCCTGCCCACCACCCTGCTGAAGAGAGAGGTCCTGGAGCCTCATCTGCACCTGAATGTCACCTTCCCTGTGAGTGTCACCCCAGTGTCACCCCGAGCCAGCGGGAGCAGGGAGGGGGCCTCTGGGTGGTCTCCAGGCTGTTTCCATCAGCTCCACACAGGGCTGGGAACAGATGTGACTTTCCTGTGACTCCCCCATCTCATGATAGAGTCTCACCCCTCACACTAACAGAACTCCTCCAGGCTCAGCCCAGTTATCCCATGGCTGGAATGATCCCGTTTGCAGACCTGCAGGGTGCTGGGGGACGTTTCTTCCCAGCCCCTGCCTCGGGGAAGATTCCTGGGGGTGGGGAGTGCTCTGGTCACCGGAGGGAGCCCGGGGCAGCGTCCTTGTTCTCCCCCAAGCCTGCTGTTCCCCTTGCAGGCTCCAGCCCCCACCAAAGGGAAGGAGGAAATTGTGGCCCTGCTCGTCTCAATCCAGGGAGATTCCCTGGATGTCTCTGAGTCGAAGAAGGTGATGCTGAAAGTCCTGGACCCCGGAGTCTTCATCCAGACGGACAGGCCTGTCTACAAACCTGGGCAGGAAGGTGAGGGGGCCAGGAGAGCCCACCCTGCTCTGGGGGACCCCTCTGGTGGGGACAGGGGCGCAGGAGGTCCAGCCTTGCTCCTGCACTGCCTGGAAATGGGAAGGATCATCCTGGGATGTCCTGGGATGCCCAGCACAGTCACAGGACAGTGCCAGGGCTTGCTGGAGGCCCTGTGCTTGAGGGGCACTGCAGAGCCCAGGGTGGATTTCCATCCACGTTCCCACGGGGAATTCCTCTCCCTGTGGATGAAGCCACTCCTTCACCTCTGTTTCCTTTCCCAGTGAAGTTCCGAGTTGTCTCTTTGGATAAAGACCTGACCCCCAGCAACCAGAAGGTGAGAGCAGAGCTGGGACGTGGGGAGCTGCCAAGGGCAGCTGTGGGAGAGGTGTGGGAGTCACCTTTCCCCTTGGGAATGCTGTCCCGGCCAGCTCTGCCCGGGGAGCTGCCCCTGGGGGCAGGGATGCCCTGTGCTGCTCAGGGGTGCAGCAGGAGCAGGAAGGAGAAAGCAGAGGGCACGTGTGACATGGGAATGTGCCCACGCCAGCTCCCGCGTAGGGATGCAGCCCTGCTAAGTGGGAAGTGGGGAATGTGCTGATATCCATCAAGGCATCAGACAACAGGAATTCCAGCAGGCTCAGCCTCTGGCGGCCCTGAGCAATCACTGCGCTCTCTGAAAGTGCAGGATCTTCCCAGATTAAAGGGGTTCTGGACTCTTCCTAAGGCGCTGGGAGATGGCACTGCTCTATGCCATGCTGGCAGTGCCCTTGGCTCATCCCAGCTACAGCCCGGCTCAAAATGCATCCCAAAGCATCCTGAGGGCTGGAAAGTTCTCAGCATCCCACAGAAAACCCTCCCTCTACCCCATCCATGGCTGGGCCCACTCTGGTGAGACCCCAAGGAATGGAACTGCTCCTCTGACCACCCTCTCTTTGCCTTCCAGCTGCCCCTGGTGTTCCTGAAGGTCAGTTTGGGACACCCAGGGAGTGGGGTGGGCTGGGGAGGGCCGGGAGAGGGGACACAGGACACGGCCAGAGGCTTTTTGCTGGGCTCTCCGGACGCTGATCCTGCGTGTCCCTCCGCAGGATCCCAGCGGGAATCGTATCGCGCAGTGGCGGGATGTGACCCCTCGGCAGGGAATTGTGGAATTGTCCCTCCCGCTGGCTTCGGAGCCAGCCCTGGGAACCTACACCATCAACGTGGAGGGGAAGAGCCATTCCTTCAGTGTGGAGGAATACGGTACACGGGGACTGGGAAGTGGGATCCCACCATGGGCAGCACGTCTTGACCCCTTCCAGCCACCCAGGCGGTGTTGTCACTGTCCTGGGAGTGACCACCCTCCATCCTCGTGCCTGCCCACAGTGCTGCCCAAGTTTGAGGTGACCATTCATCTCCCTGGAGTGCTGAGGGAGAAGGACGAGAAGTTCCCGGTGCAGATCTGCGGGCGGTGAGCAGGGAACAGGGAACAGGGAGGGAGGGGAGGATCCGGCAGGATGTGGCCCCCAGCACAGCCTCTCCATGTCCCACACAGCTACACCTACGGGAAGCCCGTCCAGGGGAAGGTCCAGGCTGGCTTGTGCCTCAGTGGGGGATTCTTGCCATTTCGGAGGAAGACCTGCGTGCAGGTTACTGGGCAGGTGAGCTGGGGGGACTGGGGGTGTCACTGGGACAGCTCCTTCCCAGGAATGCTGCTGACGGGGTTGATCTTCCCTGCAGATGGAGAAGAATGGCTGCTTTTCCACTGAGGTTTCCTTGGCTACCTTCAATGAGACTGTCTCGAGGAGGAGGAAGGAACTTGAAGTCGAGGCATCACTGGTGGAGGATGGGACAGGTGGGGATGGGGGTGTGGCCATCTCTACAAGCTCCCACAGGACTGGTCTTGTCCAGGAACACCCAAAAACACTGCTGGGATTTAGGGGTGCACATGCAGGGATGGGGTTTGGGTGGTGATGTGGATCAGGTCAGCCTGGCAAGACTTGTAATTCCAAGCAGAGGAAAATGCCTTTCCAAGATCCAGCAGCTCTGACGGTGCTGGGAGCCAGGTCCTGGCAGGGCAGAGGGGTTGGGTTCACCCAGGCTGGTGGAGTGGCTTTGCCTCTGAGCTCATCCCTCGCTCGCCACCTCGTCACACCAGAAGTGCTTAGAGAGAAGGGCTTGTCCCTGTCCCCAGCAGCCCCAAGGGGGTCCCTCATGATGGTGCTTCAGTGAAGAGCCTTTTCTGAAGGGTCTGCCCCCACCTGCACCCTGGCTTTAGTTCTGAAATATTCCACAGCTTCTGCTGCTCTTGTAGGAGAAGCAAACCGTGCTGGGAGCTTCAGGAGGAAAGCCCAAATGTCCAGGGACCTTTTCTGCGTGGGGACAGGGCGCTGGGCGGAGCTGTGTCCTGTGTCCCTGCCACACACTGAGCTCCCTGCTCCCTCTCCACAGGGCTGGAGATGAAGAGCACCAAGAGCTGCGAGATTTTACCCGAAAAAATTACTATCACCTTTGAGAACCCCGACCACGTCTACAAGCCCGGCCTCCCCTACACCGGGAAGGTAACGGGGGGTCCCCTCTCCCTGCGGGGCTCACCTGCCCCTGCTGCTCCCAGCCCTGTTCTGCCACGGCTGCAGCCCCAAACCACGGTGTCTCTTCTTCCCTCCTGGCACAGATCCAGCTGAAGGGAGCTGACAGCTCCGTGCTGCCCCAGAGGCAGGTCCTACTCTTGGTCAGAAGCCAGAGACAAAAGGAGACACAAAGCCTCCTGACAGACAGCTCAGGGAGAGCCTCCTTCCAGCTGGAATCCTCTGGCTGGAGCGGCAGAGTCTACTTGCAGGTAAGTGCCCCAACCGTGTCCCCCCCTCGGGGGTCCCTGAGCTGCTTCCTGCAGTGGGGTGGGGCCTTGGAGCTGCACTGGTGGCACCTCAGACCTGCTGGATGGATTCATTCCCTGATTCCCACCTCAGGCTCAAGTCAACAGGACAGCTGAGAGCCAGGACTCAGGAGTCAAGTACGAAGAAGCCTCTCTGATTGTCGTGCCCTACTCGTCAAAGAGCAGGAGCTTCCTGCACATCAGTGACCCTGAGGGGGAGCTGCCCTGCGGCCATTCTCAGCTGTTCCATGTGGATTCCATCTTCAGCAAGGAGGCTTTAGGCAGTGAGCTGAAGAACCTGGATCTGGTTTTCATGGTGAGCCCCGGCCCAGGGAGGGAGGGCAGCAGGAATCAGGGCGATTGCATGGGAAGGGCCACATCTCCACACATGTTAATGGTGGTGTCCTCAGGAACAGGACAATGAGCAACCTGTCTTGGAGAGAGACTGAGGAACCTGCCGGAGGAGGTGGATGCTGCCACTGTTGGGCCTGCACCCCATGGGAAATGTTGGGGGGCTGAAGACTGGGCAGGCTCAAAAATCGTCCCAGAAATCTCATCGTGGATCTGTCCTCCATTAGGGCACTTTGATTCCACACTCAGCATCCATTTTGTTCCGATCCCCTCTCTGCAGGTGCTGGCCCAGGGGACCATTACCAGCATCTTCAAGAGAGAGGTCACTGCAGAAGCTGGTACGTCCTATGGCATGGAGGGGCTGTGCAGAGCTCTGCTCCCTGTGCCTGCTCCTCACAGAACCATGGAATGCTTTGGCTTAAAGGGGCCTCCAAGCCCATCCCATTCCTCTCCCCTGCCCTGGGTAGGGGCACCTTGCACTCTCCCAAGGTGCTTCAAGCTCTGTCCAACCTGGTCTTGGACACTTCCAGGGCTGGAGCAGCCACAGTTTCTCTGGGTAACATATCCCCCCTTTCCCTGGCCCAGGACAGAGAGTCTCCCTCTTGCTGGAGCTGCCCATCGAGCAGGAGCTGGCGCCCATGGCCAGGTTTCTGGTCTATGTGGTGCTGCCCAATGGAGAGATGCTGGCTGACAGCACCGAGCTCTACGTGGCCAAGTGCCTCCCCAACCAGGTGAGAGGAGCTGGGTTGTCCATGGCTGCCTGCCTTGGGATCCATCCTGCTTCAGGTGCTCTGCAGTGTCGCCATCTCTCAACCCATTCCCTGATCCCGAACCCTCTGAGAGGAGCTTTCCCTGCCCCTCCGTGGGAGGTGACTGCCCTCTGGGCCTGTCCCCTGATGTCTCTGTGCAGGTGAAGATGGCGTTTTCAGAGGCCAGGGCCCTGCCTGGGGCAGCACTGAGGCTGCAGCTGGGGGCTGCCCCGGGCTCGCTGTGCGCTGTCCGGGCCGTGGATCGCAGTGTGCTGCTCCTGAAGCCCGAGGCTGAGCTCAACGCTGAGGCCGTGAGTGCTGGCCCTGCCTGGGGTCCCCCTGCAGCCCCAGGAGCAGCCTGGGCTGGGGTGGGATGACATTGGCTTAGGTGTCCCTCACATGGACCCAGTGCTGTGGTGGCTCCCGGGCAGAGGCCTCTGCTCTGTAAATGAGGTTTTTGCACGTGTTTATTCCCAGGTCTACAAAGCTCTGCCCAAATTCAACTACCCCAGCAGCATCCAGGACGAACCATCCTGTGACTTTTACTGGGAGGACTTCTTAATGGAAACCTTCAAGTTATTCCAGGTGAAACCCCTGCCCACCTGGGCCTCCCAGTTCCTCCTCATCTGGGAGCCACCTGTGCTTTGCCCAAATGCTGGGAAAGCCACACCTGTGGAAAAGGACTTTCCCTTTCCTGCCAAGCCCAGGCTCCTTCTCCATTTGTTTTCTGTAGCCATGGGACTACTCGCTGCTGGAATGGCAATGTTCCTCCCACTGGCTGTAGGAGGTGGGCAACCTCTGCTTTTTCACAGGGTGCAGCATTGAAGCTCTTCACCAATGCCAGGACCAGGGAGGATTGCCCGGTCGAGATCCCCCTTGTAGGAATGCCGGGTCCTGGAGGTGAGCACAGCCCTCGTGCTGAAAAGTCCTGGCTGCCGTGTCCTCAGGGGGACTTGGAGCCATCCAAAAATACCCTTGGCATCAAAGAGGATGGAAAAGGATGGACAAGGATGGAAAAGAATTTTGGTCACCCTTTGCTGGCTGCCAGTGAGGTCCAGCTGAGAACTGAGGCCCCCAAATTCTGCTCTGCCTTTTCCAGGAGGGGTGTCACGGGACTATTTTGTGGCATTAAACCATCATGTCCCAGAACTCGCCTCAGAGCTCACCCCAATGATGCCACATACTGAGGACCAGGAAGAGCCCCCAGCACCCCGGACATATTTCCCAGAGACATGGCTGTGGGACTTGGTCCCTGTGGGGTGAGAGAGGACGGTTCCCAAGAGAAGGGAGTTGGGAACCTCAGGACTCCTCCTCCCTGTGGGATGGCACCAGCAGTGTCACAGTGGTGACACTCAGGTGATGCCACCAGCCATGGTGGGATGGCCTCATGATGTTCTCCCTGCTGCAGGGAAGACGGCTCTGCCGAGGTGGCAGTGACAGTGCCTGACACCATCACGGAGTGGGAGGCTGGGATGTTCTGCACGGCCCCTCAGGGCCTGGGACTGGCCCCTGCTGTCACCCTCACAGCCTTCCAGCCCTTCTTTGTGGAGCTGGCACTGCCCTATGCCATGGTGCGCCACGAGACCTTCCCTCTCAGGGCCACCGTCTTCAACTACCTGCGCCAGTGCCTGAGGGTGAGCGGGGGCTGGCAGGGGCTGATGGAGCCATGGCCATGCCCTGCAGGTTCAGTTTGGGGCTGGGGAGGTGACCTTGGCTCTGGGGGCTGGCAGGGGCTGATGGAGCTGTGGCCGTGCCCTGCAGGTTCAGGTGTCGCTGGCAGAGTCGGCAGAACTAGAGGTGTCACCAGGTGCAGGGGACAGCTACAGTGGCTGTATCTGTGCAGATGAAGCCAAGACCTTCCAATGGGGCGTGCGAGCCACCAGCCTGGGTATAGAGATACCCCACCTGCTGCCCAGGGAACCCCTCAGGGGATGGGGTGGGCTGGGCAGAGAGGGCAGGAACCCCAGGGTACCTGGGGAATTCTCCCTCGCTCCACTCCCACCCTTCCTAGTGACCCCCAGCCCAGTCCAGCCAGCCTCACCCCAAGCCCAGGGCCTGTGCTCAGCTTTGGGGGCTTCCTGGGGCCTAACGGCCGCGTTTGCACCTGCAGGGGAGGTGAACATCACCGTGACCACCGAGGCCCTCAGTTCCACCGAGCCCTGTGGCAATGAGCTGCCCCTGGTGCCGACCCAGGGCCGCGTGGACACCGTGATAAAGCCCCTGCTGGTGCAGGTCAGAGGGCTGTGGAGGAGCAAAATGGGATGGATTTGGGAGCAGGGTGTGAACAGCCCTTGGGAGGCAGAGGGAGAGCACTCAGACATGAAGCCAGGGGTGACTCAGGGGACCGGCAGGTCTCTCCTCCTGACTGACTGTGGTGCTGCTTCCTCACAGCCTGGGGGGATCCTGGTGGAGAAAGCTCACAGCTCCCTGCTCTGCCACGAAGGTAGGACTGGCCAGGGGTGTCCAGCAGTGCCGTGGGATGGGGACAGGGGTGCTTGGCCAGTAAAGGGCCACCAGCCCAGAGGAGCCGAGGGCCAGGGTGGCTGGGCAGAAACAGGTTGGGTGAAGCTGCCACGGGAAAGCCAGGAGGAGCTGGGCATTGCCACTGTCACGGCGTTCTGTCCCCACAGGAGCTGAAGAAGTCTCCTTGGAGATTCCTGCAAACATCCTAGAGAGCTCCCAGAGAGCCCATGTCACCATAATGGGTAAGGGACAGGCCAGGGGCGGGCCAGGGGACCACGGGGACAGGATGGGGGGCAAAGGTCCCCAAGCTCAGCAGGATGAGGGACTACCAGAGCTGACAGGGAAGGGGACACAGGTGCTGGTGGCAGGGGCACAGCTGATGAAGTGTCCCCCTGGGACAGGTGACATCCTGGGCAACGCCCTGCAGAACCTGGACAGCCTCCTGGCCATGCCCTACGGCTGTGGGGAGCAAAACATGGTTCGCTTTGCCCCCAACATCTACATTCAGCAGTACCTGGAGAAGACCGGGCAGCTGTTGCCGGACATCCGCACCAAGGCACAGGGGTTCTTGCAGAGCGGTCAGTGGGACCTTGACCCCCTGCCTGGGAGGGACACCACTGTCCCACAGCCCCCTCCCCACTTCACCTGGCTCCCCTGGGGTCCCCTGGGCATGGAAGGAGTGCCCTGTCCCCATGTCCTGCCACAGGGTACCAGCGGGAGCTGTGGTACAAACACGACGACGGCTCCTACAGCGCCTTCGGGAAGAGTGATCTCAAGGGCAATACCTGGTGAGGGCTCTGCAGCTGCATCCAGGGCTGCTCCTGCCACCCAGGGAACCCCAGTGCTGACCTCCAGCCCTCTGATGTCTCCCTGGCTCCAGGCTGACAGCGTTTGTCCTCAAGTCTTTCGGGCAGGCCCGAGCTTTCATGGCCATCGAGGAGCGGCACATCACGGACGCGCTGCAGTGGCTGCGGCAGCACCAGAGGAAGAGCGGCTGCTTCCGCAGCGTGGGCACGCTCTTCAACAACGCCCTGCAGGTGGGCAGGGGCTGGGGTGGGCACCCAGAGCGTGGTCTGGGCATCGGGGGTGTCCTTGTGCTGTGTCACAGCCCGGCTGGAACCGTGTGGTGCTGCCCCCTTGCAGGGCGGTGTTTCAGACGAGCTCTCGCTCTCGGCGTACGTGACGGCAGCGATGCTGGAGCTGGGGCTGACCACGCTGGTGAGGATGGGCCCTCAGTCCCCACAGGGACTGCTGGGGTGGGGACGGCTGCTGGGACAGGGCACCGGCTGGTGCAGGCCTGACCTGTGCACTGCTGGTCTCACTGGGCAGCACTGGGGTCTCTGAGTGAGTCCCATGCCCTGGGCTGGCTCTTGACTCCACTGCCACGCCAGGAGCCGGCGGTGAGCTCAGCCCTGAAGTGCCTGGAGGATTCTCACACGGACAACCCCTACACGAGAGCCCTGCTCGCCTATGTGTTCGGGCTGGCGGGGCTGCAGGAGCAGCAGCGGGCGCAGCTGCAGCACCTGGCCCAGCACAGCGTCAGTGCAGGTACTGCCCAGCCAGGGGCATCGCGGGGCACTGCCACCTCTGCGAGGGTCCCCAGCCCAGCCTGCAGCAGCGGCTGAGCTGCCACCCCTTGTCCCCCAGAGGGGCAGCTCCACTGGCAGAGGAAGGGGAAGGCTCAGAAGGCCTCGGAGCCAGCCTGGGCTGCAGCTGCACCGGCCGAGGTGGAGATGACGGCCTATGTCCTGCTGGCGTACCTGTCCCAGCCCTCCGTGTCCCCTGCTGACCTGGACACGGCTTCCCAGATCGTTCGCTGGCTCTGCAAGCAGCAGAACCCCTACGGGGGCTTTGCCTCCACGCAGGTACCGGCCCTGGGCTCCAGTGGCTGCTCCAAACCGGTCCCTCCTGGGAGTCGCGCTCAGGGGTGACCCTGGCGCTGTCCCCTTGCACAGGACACTGTGGTGGCCCTGCAAGCCCTGGCCAAGTACGCTGCTCTGACCTACGGCAGCAACGGGGACTTCACGGTGACGGTGACATCGCCCACAGGGACAGCGCAGGACTTTGTGCTGGACAGCAGCAACCGGCTGGTGCTGCAGCAGGCGGCCCTGCCCGAGCTGCCGGGCACCTATGGGCTGCAAGCCCGCGGGCAAGGCTGTGCCCTGGCACAGGTGGGTACAGCCTGGGCTCCCTGTCCTTGGCCCTGTCCCTGTCCCCTCGGTGGCCTCACCCTGTGCTGTCCCCCAGGTGACCCTGCGCTATAACGTGCCCCCCCCTCCCAGCATGGGGGCGTTTGAGCTGCGGGTGGAGACGGAGCCGGTGCCTGGCACACAGAACCCCCAGTTCCTCCTCCGCCTCTGGGCACGGTAGGGACGGGGCTGTCCTGGGTTTGGGGAGGACAGGAGCAGCCAGGGAGGGAATCCCCAAGCTCACCCCAGGGGTCTGCCCTTGCAGGTACACTGGAGAGCGTCCTGCCACCAACATGGTCGTCATCGAGGCCAAGCTGCCATCGGGCTACAGCCCGTACAAGAAATCCATAGTGGAGGTGAGGAGCCCCCTGGGAACCTTCTGGGATACCCCATGCCACAGGTCCCTGCCCCTCGGGGACTGTGGGACACAGAAGGACACCTCCTCGGGGTGCTGGGCAGCCAGGGAGCAGCTGTGGCGCTTTCTGAGCCATGTCCCTGCAGCTGAAGAGGCAGAACCTGGTGAAGAAGGTGGAGATGGAGCCTGACCAGGTGACCATTTACCTGAAGCAGGTGAGATGGGGACAGTGGCAGGAGCCCTGGGATGCAGGGGTCTCCCCATGGTGGGTGGCAGCACCTCCCCTCTGGGCTGTCTCCACAGCTGAGCAAGGAGGAGGAGACCTTTTCATTCCGAGCCCAGCAGGACTTCCCCGTGAGCAACCTCCAGCCAGCCACCGTGTCCCTGTATGACTACTACGAGACAGGTGAGGCCTGCAGGGCCCAGGGGCTCCGAGGGGTCTGGATGAGCTCCCAGCTCATGCTGATGAGCTTTGGCTCGTTAAGGGAGCAGCGCCTCCCAGGCCCATGGTCACCACTCCTCTCGTTGCAGGTGACCGAGTGGATGTGGCCTACACTGCACCCTCCACCTCAGGTAGGGGCTGAGCCTGCCAGGCCACGGGTCATCCCTCCCTTGGGACCCTGATGGGGACTGACCCACCCTGGAGGGCCAACCTGGGCTGTGCTGAGCTCTGCGGGAAGGAGGGCTGGGAGTGGGGATGGAGGAGCCAATCCCAGAGTCCTGCCAGGATTGTTAAGGATTTGCTGGCCAGAGTGTGGGGACAGAGGTCAGGGAGGGTCCAGGGGTGCAGGCTGGGAGTGCAAGAGGTGCTGTGCCTCTCCGAGGGGGCTCAGCCTCCACCAGTCCTGCCCTCCTTCCACTGACCCCCTGGAGCTCCCCATTCCTGGCTTTGGGGTCACACAGGGGATGGGACACTGAGCTCCAAGGGGTGGGGCTCAGCCAGAGGGTCAGGGGCAACCAAGGGAGATGGTGGGGGGTTGTGGGGACTCTCCTCTCACAGGACCCCCATTTTCCATTTTGAAGAGGTGAACGAAAACGTGTAACCCAGCCTGGAGCCTGACAGCCCATCCCTGCCCTGCCCCAGCTCCTGGGGCCAACAAGGACAGGGATGGGTGAGGGTCTCTGCTCCCACCCTGGCCACACTCCCGACCCTCCATGGAGCAGGAGGTGGCCCAGAGACCCTCCCAGCACCACTGGCCCCCAGCAGAGCCCCTCTGGATGGGGCCACAGCTCCCCCCACCAGGATCTGGAGCTGAGGTGCTCCTCCACCCCAGCCTTGCCTTGGCTGAGCAGCCACAAATGGGAACTTCACAGGGACACCCCAGGGTCACCTACTGCCACCCCTGCACAGGGGCTCTGGGGTGCCAGCTTTGGCCTCTCCCCTCCCCACAGCACCTGAAAGGGACCCAGAGCTCCTCCCTCCTGCCAGGGAAGCTCTCTCAGGTCCCCACCACTCCTCACTCCCCCGGGAGTCACAGTGCCACCCAGCCCCCTCCCCAGCACTGACACAGTGCAAGTGTCACCACGAGGGACTTGGGGACGGCTCTGCAATCCCACAACAAACGAGTCAGGTGCCTCTGGAGAGAAGGCAGGGCCTGGTTGACCCCATCCCCTGCCATGGGTCTAAATAAAGACGTTTAGGCAAGCACTTCTTTACTCTTGGTCTTTCTTTTCCTTGAGGGTTCCCCCCGGAAAGGGTGGGGACAGAGGGGACAGGGTGGCTGCTGTGGCGTGGGACAGGAGGTGAAGGTCACGAGAGTCAATTCCTGTCCAGGTGGGCTCAGGAGATGGGTTCCCTTCGCATGAGCAGGTGTAAAGAACACAGCCAGCAGTGCCCTCTCTGCCTGTCACACGGCACAAGGGGGACGTGGCAGTGCCAGCACGGGTCCCTCACCTCACCCAGGCACAGAACACAGCCCTGGGCAGCCTCAGACTGGGGTTATAAACTCTGCTGTCCCTGAGCAGCCACTCTGGGCAAAGGCACCACTGTTCTGCCACCTCAGTGACAAATCTGGCCCAGGGATGTCCCCCAGAGCCAGAACCTCCCTGGGGACAGCGGGGGCTGGTGTGGATGCCCCTGTGATCTCCCCAGGGGGAGTCACCCAGCAGAGCCCTCCTGGTGACACCTGGAGCTGTGGCCATGGAGAAGGGTCAGGGCTGCAGCGCTGGGGCCAAATGACCCCTCCCTGCCCCAGGAGAGGGCACGAGGCACTGTCACAGTAAGGCATGGGCTAAGCAAGGTGTGGCCAAGCCCCAGCCCTGTCCCCAGGACTCCTGAGGTGGCAGTGGGGCTCAGAAGCCAGACCTGTGCCCCGAGCTGAGTCCCTTGCTGGGATGGAGCTGCTCCCACCTCACTTGTGGCGCTTTTTCTTCTGCTCTTTGCGCTTCTGAGCCCTCACGTCCTTCTTGAGGCGGCTGTCGACCACCTTGAACTGGCCCTTGACGCCAGGGGGACGCCGCACCCGGGGTCCCACGCCCTTCTTGGCCACCAGGTAGGTGACCTGGCGCTTCTCCTTGGCCAGCCCAGCCTTCTTGTAGATGCTGCAGGAGAAGGTCAAAGGTCAGAGTGTCTGGGTGGGACAACCCAAACCCAAACCCAGTGTTGGGACATCGGGTCCCACGCCTCCTCTGGGCTCTGCCACCCCCAGATCAGCCTGGCTGGGGACATAGAGCTGTCCCAGTGGCTGCAGGGACACAGCCCCACCAGCCAGCCCAGCCACAAAGGGAGGAGCTGGATCCCGGCTTGGCCACTCACCGGCGCAGCTGGGCCACCTTCTCCCGCTCTGAGATGTCCACGGTGCTCACCACAGCCTCAGCCTTCTTCTTCATCTGCTCCAGCTTCTTCAGCATCTGGAGGACAGCCGGGAGGGCAGGGGGGTCAGGAGGGACAGGGGTGTTGGAGGAGGGATAGAGGGCTCAGAGGAGGAATACGAGGGTCAGGGGAGGGAGAGAGGGCCCAGAGGAGGGAGAGAAGGCTCAGAGGAGGGATAGAGGGCCAGGGGAGGGATGGGGCGGTAGGAAGTGGGACAGGGAGGTCAGAGGGAGAACTGAGGCCCTGGGAGAAGAGTCAGAGCCCCCTTGGGAGCTCACCCTCCACTCACCCTTCGCTTCTTGCGGGCCTTGGCCTCTGCCACCTTCTTGATGGGGCGGGCGTTGATCTCCTTCCAGCGCTGCCGATAGGCCTCCACCGTCTGCTTGTCCACGGGCAGCTGCCGGCGCCGGTGCTGCCGCTCCTCCTCCGTGAACCACTCAGGCAGCTCCCCCTCCTCCTCGTTGTACGAGTACCTGGGGGGGCTCAGGTGAGCTGTGAGCTGGACATGGGGGCCCCACTTCACCTGCCCCCGTTGGGGAACAAACCCTGCAGCCCCCAGGGGTACCTGTTGAAGGAGTCGTCGATGAGGTCCCGCCGGGCCTTTTTGGAGGTGGCAATGACAGAGCCGAGGGCCAGGCCCTCTGCATCCAGCACTCTTTTCACTGTGGGACACGGGAAAGCTTGGCCTGGCTGCAGCCCAAAAGCCAGGGAGCAGCCCTGGGGAGCATGGTCTGCCCCTGCTCCCACCTCCTGTCCCTCCTGAGGGACAACCCAGGTCTGTCCCTGCCTTCTGCCCCTCCCAAGGGACTCCCATGTCCCCCCACTCACCTGGCCTCTCAATGGGCACCACCTCGAAGCCACAAGGCTCAACACGGCCCCGCTTCCTCCCCACCGGTGCCAGTGGCCTGTGGAGAGAAGTGGGTAAGGCTGGGGTCCCTCAGCTCTCCAGGACTGTGGAGCTGGGGAAGACACCCAGACCCCCCTCAGCCCTCACCTCTCGTCTTCACTGCTGCTGTCATCATCACTGCTCTGCTCCTCCTGAGCTTCACTGGCATTGGGGGCTGTGGCTGCTGCAGGGGGTGGCTCGGCCAGAGCCTCCTCCTGAGCCACCTTTTTCTTCTTCTGCTCTTTCTTTGTCGTTTTGTCTGGGAATGGGAACCACCGGGTGAGAAAGAGCCAAGGAAGACCCTGCCACAGGCACTCCTCTAGAGATGCTACTCATTAACAATGCACTGATGATAACTAATGACAAGCTGGGAACAGCCTCTGCTCTAGTGGGAGATGTCTCTGCCTACAGCAGGGCTTGGAACTGGATGCTCTTTTGAGTCCTTTCCAACCCAAACCATTCCATGCTGCTGCTTGGGGCAGAATCCCCATTGTGGCTGGACCCAGTGCCCCAGACTGGGCTGTGGGAGTGTCCCTCAGTGTCCCCTCACCTCTCTGAGCCTCGCGCTGCCTCTCAGCCAATATCTGGGCCTGCCCCAGCTCCAGCTCCTCGTCCGCATCATCCTCGATGCCGGCAAAGGCGTCCTGGGATGGGGAACAGCGGGGTTAGCCCCGGGGTAGGGACGGGGATGGGGTCAGCCTCAGGGAGAGGGGGTCAGCCCCAGGAGGAGGGCGTCAGCCCCAGGACAGTCCTGGAAGCTGTTGGGGCCAAGGCTGCTCCATTATTCCTGCTCCACAAGTGGGACTCACCTTCCCAAACCACAGACTGGTCTGCCGCTCCTCCAGCACCGACTTCTCCTCCAGGGGCACCAGCAGGGGATTCTCCACTTCCTGCTCTTCCTCCTCCTCCTTCTGCTTAAACTTTCCCCTGTGACACAGAGCAGCAGGATCAGAGTCCCCAGCCACGGCTGCACCCTGGACTGCTCCCATGGCAGTCCCTGCCCCAGGAGGCCTCTCCCCTCTCCCCTGGCACCTCTTCCTGCCCCACTCCCGCTCTAGCTTCCGCTGCCGGGCCTCAATCTTCAGCAGCTCCTCCGGGTCCAGGTCGCTGGCCAGGGACACATCGTCCTCTTCGTCGTGATCTGACACATAAATGTCATCGTCCCCAGGGCCGATCTCCAGCAGGGCATCAGCCGAGGCCATGTCCCCCCGGGACAGCTCATCCAGCAGCTGCAGCACAGGTTAGAGTCACACAAGTGACACAAGTGACACAAGTGACACAGGTCACACAAGTGACACAGGTCACACGAGACAAGCCATGCCCTGTCCCACCCCGATGTCCCCAGGAGCTCCCCCCACCCACCGGGGTCCTGTGGATGCTCCGCAGGGAGAACATGCTGGTGTCACCATCGTCAGCAATGGACACTCCAGGCAGGTCCATCTTCAGCTCCACCCGCTCCCGCTGCTTCCGCTGCTCCTTCAGGATCTTCTTCTTCTTTCTGCAGGAGGCAAAGCAATGAGGCCACACTGTTCCCTCCCCACACAAACATCCCAGAAGCTCAGCCCCTGCCACAGCACTGCCACCTGCTGTGAGGGGTCCCCAGTGCTGGGAAAGCCTGGAACAGCTGCTTGGAGGAGCAGAGGAGCCCAAGGACCCCAAACCCACAAACCCCCCCACTGTCAGAGAGACAGGCTGACACTGCCACCCTCTGTCCTGCATGGGTGCAGCTCCCATCTCTCCTCTTTTTACCTCTTCAGCTCTGCCAGCTCCTTGGCCTTCATCTCTGCCAAGGCCAGCTCCACCTCTTCTTCCTCCTTTGCCTCCTCAGCAGCTGCAGCTTTCGCCTCCATCTTCTCCCTCTTCTCCTCCTCCCTGCCCTCCTCCTCCTCACCAGAGCTCAGGCTGCCAGAAGGAAGGAGCTCAGAAGAGCAGTGCTGGGGACAGCCCCATCCCAGCCTGGGGACAGCCCTGCTCCCTGGTCCTACTTGATATCCAACTCCTTTGCCTGCTCCTTCAGCTTCTTGGCCAGGAACCGCCGCAGCTTTGTCCTCCAGTTCAGCAGGGCCCTGGGTGGGGTGGCAGCTGTTAGGGACAGCCAGCAGGCCCAGCTGGGGGGTGTGGCTGTCCCAGGGTCCCCCAGCACCTGAGCTCCTTGCGGCCCAGCACTCGGATGTCCCGGCAGCACTGGCGCAGCTCCTCCGTGGTGGAGCTGTGATTCTCCAGCTCCCCGTCCTCCAGCGTGATCTGACACAGGGAAAAGGATTTAAACCCCAGCTTCCCTCCGGAAGGACAGGGACAAGGACAAGGAGTCCTTCCAGGCACACACCTCATTGGCCTTGGAGAGGAAGTCCACGGGGTTGGGAGCCTTGAGAAAGTCCATGAGGGTGAAGCGGTGGTACAGAGTGGTGTCACCCTCAGCATAGCCTTCAGCCTGGGGGGCAAAGGGGCTGTGACAGGGCAGGGGACAGACACGCAGCTGTAACGTGCCCCGAAGGGTGGATGGGATCACCTAACTCGTGCCTTGCTGCAGTGGCCAGCTAAATATGTCTGTGGGTTGTACTGAAGGACTTTAGAAATCATATCCAACCTCGGCCTGAGATAGAACAAGTCACCAGCCCAGGCAGAAGAGCTGACAGTAACAGGTTTGTGGCAGCTCCGTGCTCAGCTGAGGCCACCTGACACAGATTTACTGTCCTAAAGCCACCTCAGAAAGACACAAATCCTGTGCCCAACCCCTGTGGGGTTTAACTGATCCAGCCCCAGCCTCACAATTCCCCAGTACTTCAGCGACTTTATTGCTGCACACCTTCCCCTAACTGGCCCTTCCAACACTTCCCATCGCAAAGTCCTTTATTTCCCCGAACAATTTAAATTATCACAATCTCTTCAAGCCCACTCCCATTTGTATCTGGCCTTGCTCATACCTTGGGCTTCTTTTTGCTGACCAGCTCACTGACGGACTTGGTGGGAACCTCCACATCCTTGAAGGCGTATTTGGGATCAAAAAACTTGCTGTCAATTTTGTCTGGAGCCTGATAACCTGGGATGGAGGAATCAGAGCCATGAGAGACATTCCTCTGGGATTGAGGAATCCCAGTCATTCCTCCTGAGATGGAGGGATCAGAGCCATGAGAGACATTGCTCTGGGATGGAGGAATCCCGGCCACGAGAGACATTGCTCTGGGATGGAGGAATCAGAACAACAGTTGGTTTTCCCAGCCCAGCTGCTCCAGGTGCTCACCTTGGCACACCACAAAGATCTCGGCAGACTCGTTGCGGGAAGCCTGGGGCTTGGTGGCCTGGACCTTCTGGAAGAACTGCTGGAAGATCCACAGGAGGGGCTGGTAGTCCCGGGAACGGAAAACCTTGGTGATGAACCAGCCACCCTTGCACAGGAACTCACAAGCCAACTTCAGGGCCATGAGGGTCAGGTTGGCTGCAGCAGGAGAGAAGAGGGAGTGAGGGAATGATCCTTCCCTGGGGGCGGAGAGAGGGGCTGGGATGGGTTTCCCAGAGCAGCTGTGGCTGCCCCTGGATCCCTGGCAGTGCCCAAGGCCAGACTGGACACTGGGGCTGGGAGCTCCCTGGGACAGTGGGAGGTGTCCCTGCCATGGCAGGGCTGGCACTGGGTGGGCTTTAAGGTCCCTCCCAACCCAAACCAGTCTGGAATTCCCTAAGAGCAGTGGGATGCCCTGTCCCCCCGTGTCCCCACACAGCCCCACCCTGGGAGTAGGCGTCGTGCACCCAGCTGGCTCCCACGTTGGGCGCTCCATCGTTCAGCACCACGTCCACCTTCCACGTCTGCAGCTCCTTGCGCAGGGCCTGTGGGACAGGGACACCCATCTGTCCCTCACCAAGAACCCCACCCCGTCCCCTGAGACCCCCATGTCCCCCCCGGGGAGCCCCAGGCCAGCAGGTGACAGCTGGGACAGTACCTGACGGCACTTCTCAGTGGTGATGTCCTCCTGCAGGGTCACCACATTGGGAATGGGCTTGATGGGCACCAAATCCACCCCTGGTTGAAGAAATACACAAAAAACCCTCAAAAGGGGCTCCAGTCCATCCCAAATGGCTTCCCCACCCATCCCTCCTCCTCCCAGGATCCCCAGGCCAGGATCATATCCAAGGACTGTCCCCAGCTCCTGCCAAACCCCACCACTCACCAATGATCAGGCTGGACACTGGCATGAATTTGGAAGCCACCTGAAGCCTGGGAAGGAGAGAGCACAGCTGCAGCAGGATCCCAGGAGAGCCCTCAGCCCTGGCTTGTGCTCCCAGGGCTTGGGATGGAGAGCAGAGACACCACAAGGAACACACGGGACACCCCCGGGCCAGCTGGTGGCACTGTGGGTGGCCTGTCCCCACTCACCATCCGCCGGGGGCTGCACAAAGGTCCAGCAGTGCCCGGGCCTTCTGCAGGAACTGGAATTTCCGATTGAGCTGAAGCAGCTTGAAGGAGGAGCGGGAGCGGAAGCCTGGGGGGCAGCAGGGGGTTACTGGGGTGACAGGGACCGCAGCCCCCCTGTCCCCAGCGCCAGGCAGGGCCCTCACCCGTCTCCTTGGCCAGGTGGTAGAACTTGTCCCGCCGGCTCTTGCCCAGTTTGCTTTTCTTGCCCATGGTGGCAGCGGGGAGGCCCCTCGGGGGGGCTGGGATGTGCTGTCAGCCAAGGGCTCGGGCCTGGGGGCAAACGGGGCTCAGGGGCGGCCTGGGGTGCCCGAGGCTCGGCAGGAGAGCCCCGGCCCCCTCAGTGGCCCCTCTGTCAGCTCTCTCTCCGTGGCCCCAAGTTCTCCCCTCATTACCCCCCCGGAGCCCCCTCAGTGTCCCCTCAGGCCCACCTGCGCCCCGCTGCCCCCGAGCCGCACCCTGGCCCCGCTGCTCTCCCCTGAAGCCTCCGACCACCTCGGCTCGATGTCTCCTCGGCCCTCACATCCTCATATCCCCCTTCCCCAGCCCGAGCCGCCGCCCCCGGGACACCGGCACGGACACGATCCAGACCCTGACCCAGACCCTGATCCTGATCCCGGTCCCGGTCCCGCCGCGTGCCCGCGCCGCCTTCCCGACGTGCCCCGCGCGAACCAGCCAGCTTCCGCTTCCTCCTGCTCCGATCTCCATTTTAGGAGTGGCATACCCCCTTCTCCTCAGCCAGCGGGCGGAGGAAGAGAAAGGATAACGGGTACCCTCGGAGGTGCGGGAAACAATAACGGATCCGCTCGGTGTCGCAAGCTCAACCTTTTCCTTCCCTGACAGTGCTTTACAACGTGGAGAAATAATCTTTGACCATTCCAAGATGGCGGCAGATGCACTCGGCGGGGTTTGTGTTGTTTGCAGAGGAGGAAGTGACGCCATCACGCCGGGCGCGCAGGGGCCGGGCAGCGGAAGCCGGCGGCTGCCATCTTTGTTGGGGCCCGATGCCGGCGGAG
>JAHLSL010000103.1:640068-653666 GCA_025920805.1 Petroica traversi | reverse complement strand
GCTGCGGGGGCTTGGGGGGAGCGGGGACCCCGCTGGGCTCGGCCCGGGGAGCCCAGGGGAGCCCAGGGGGCTCCCATCCCTCCAGGCACATCGGGTTTGTGCAAGTGCTGTGGCTTCCAGTCGGTACCGTCCGGCTCGGGTAGCCGGGCGGGAGCAGCCCCCGGGTCCCGCCCGCCTTAAGTGAGGCGGATCCCGAGCACTTGTTCCAGTTCCTGCCGGCGCTGCTGGACCTGGGGACACCGCGGCGATCAGGGAGGGACAGAGGACACGGCCCCGTGTCCCAGGGATCTGTCACTGCCATCCCCAGCCCGACCCCACCCCCAGCTCACCTTGGCAAAGATGTGTCTGCCCACAGCCTCCTGCGCCCAGGGCTGTTGGTAAAACTCCGCCCGCCGCTCCTCCTCGGGGTTCCCGATCACATCCGTGATGATCTGACAGAAACGGGATGAGGCACGGGAATGAGCTCCACTCAGACCCCTCCCTGAGCTCCAGGATGGGCCCAAAGCCCCTCCGAGCCCCTCACTCTGCTCAGCCCCACAGCTTTAGAATAATGAAATTGCTAAGGTTGGAACACCAGTAACACCAGGAACGCCTTATCCCAACACCACCACCATGTTCACCACTGTCCCCAAGGGCCACAGCCATGGTTTTCAACCTCTCCAGGGATGGGGACTCCACCACTGCCATGGGCAGCTGTGCCAGGGCTGGACAGCCCCTTCCATGAAGAAATTCTTCCCAATCTCCAACCTAAACCTCCCTAGCTATTGTTCCCCTTTACCTTGAGGTCCCTCCTCTGGGATTTGATCCATTCCTGGATGAAATCCTGGGGGTTGTTGCTGAAGCTCAGCATGAAATCCCTCTGTGTCTTCAGCTGGTTGATGGACTCGATGGTCTCGTGGATCTGGGGAGGTGACAGGGGGTCAGAGGACACAGTGGCCCTTGTGTCCTGCCCTCGCCTGTAGGGCTGTCCCCTCCCACCTTGGCATCCAGGGAGGCAATTTCCTGCTGGTTGGTGGTGGAGGCCAGGAAATTGCTCATCTGGGCTTTGAGGGGATCGTCCACCTCCACGTCAATGTCGTAGCAGGCCGTCTTCTTCTGGTCATTGGGGTCCACACTGGGGAAACGAGATGGGGGACCTGCTGAGCTCCCACTCTGCTGGGGGTGGATGGACCCCGACAGCGACACCAGCGCCCCAAGAAGCCCCAAATTTGGTGGTTCTTTCCCTCCCAGGTGACTTGTGCTGGTCCTTCAGGCTGGAGGCCTCAAAGTCTACTGCCCTTCCACCCCATGGAGGCCCCAGTCTCGGGGACACTGCCCAGCCCAGTGCCCACCCTACTGAGGGCCCCTCGAGTTGTGGGGACACCGGACAAATCCCCACCCCACAGAGACCCTCAGGACACTGCCCACCCCATGGAGACCTCCCCAGTCCCAGGGACAGTGCCCGCTCTCCACGATATGGGGCACCCCCAGTCCTGGTGACATTTCCCACCCCATGGAGCCCCTTCAGCTCTAGAGACACTTCCCATCCAGTGCCACCCCACAGAGCCCCTCAGGGATAGTGCCCACCCAGTGCCCCCCACAGAGCCCCCAGAGACACTGCCCACCTAGTGCCACCCCACAGAGCCCCCAGGGACATTGCCCACGCTGGCACACCTGATGGTGTGGTTGATGATGATGGGGTCCGGGTGCTGCAGGAGCCCTGCCAGCTTCATGGGGATCTCGGAGAAGCGCATGCGGACACAGTTGAAGATCTGGGGGGCAAAGCAGAGCCTTTGGCACCCATGGCAGGGCCTCCCCTCACCTGTGCAGCCAGGTGGGGCATCCCCAGGCTGGTGGCACAGCCAGAGCCCAGAGGGGCTGTGGGAGCCAGGGAGAGGCTTTGCCCAGCCGGATGAGGGGGAATGAGCAGGCACCTGGCGGAAGTAGCGGTTGCAGTTGATGAACTCCTTCTCGTGGCTGTCCTGCAGTTTGTTGTGTTTGATGTAGAGCCACAGGGCCTGCATGATGCTGGCCCTGGTCTGGGTGTGCACCCCCAGCAGCCGGGCCAGCCGCGGGTCCAGCTTGTACTGGGGGGGCTGTGGGGACAGCCAGGGAATCAGCCATGGGAAAAGCCCTCCCGGAGCAGAGCCCAACCTCTATCCCATCCCCGTCTTGTCCCCCAGCCCAGAGCACTGTGTGCCCAGCTGTTCTGGGACAGCTGAAGGGATGGGGACTCCACCGCTCTCTGGGCAGCCTGTCCCAGTTTTTAACTCCCTTTCCATGAAGAAATTCCCCCTGCTGCCCAGAGGTGGGTTGGGGGGTCTGTCTGGCCCTCGGGAGTGTCCCCCACAGTTCAGTGTCACTGCAGGTCCATGCCTGGAGATCCCCATGCTCCTTTCAACCCCTGCATTCCCCAAAGCCCCATCCAAAGCCCTGTCCCAGCCCATCCCCACCCTTGGCTGTCCCCCAGGTGGCCCCAGGCCGTACCTGGTGGTCCAGCATGAGCAGCAGGGTGCACTTCACATTGACATCCCCGGGACGCTTCACCTGGAAGCCGTCGGTCTCCTGGGTCGTGGGCATCCGGTGCCACTGTGAAGGACAGTGGGGACACTGCTCAGGCCAAGGCCAAGGAAGCCTCCTGCCAGCAGGGTCTGTGTCTGCAGAGCTGGGCTGGGGCTCTGGGCAGGGTCTGGCACAGCCACGCAGCCTGGGGCACACCCTGGCAGCTCCTGATCCCAGAAGTGGCAGCTCAGAGCCCTCCCAGTCCATCCCATCCCAGGATGTGCTCCAGCACTGGGAGGGACTGGGGCAGCTCCCGGCCTGAGTGCTCGGTGTCCAGGGCTCCCACAGTTCCTGGACCATTCCTGCAGGGAATGTGCACAAGAGCTGCTTCCAACCCCCCTGGAAGGGGATTCAGCCTGTCCACAGAATCCCTCAGGGGAAAAGCACGAGCTGGCTGCAGGGAGAGCTCCAGGCAGGAGCTCCCAGGAAAGGTCTGATCCCTCTCCCAGGCACTGCTTAAACCCCCCAAGGACTCTCCAGCTCAGGGACAGGCAGGAGGGCAAATCCTTCTTCCCACATGGCCCCGGGATGAGCCTCTTGTGGGATCAGCACCCATGTGGGGACCCGTCTGTGCCAGGCTGGGTGTGGAGCTGCCACCCCACAGCTCCAGCTCTGGCTGAGGATCTGGGGTGTGAAGGGTGAGAGCTGAGCTGTGCCAGGACAGGAAATGCATTCCTGAGCTGGGAAAGCAGGAGCGTGGTCCCCATGGAGGGCTTGGCACTGCCTCCAGCCCCAAAAGCTGCTCAAGCCCCTCTCCCAGCAGGACAGGCCCTGGGCTGGGAGCTGAGCATCCAGAGGGGCAGCAGCAGGGCCATATCCCCATTTCTCACTGGGATCCCTTCCCACCTCACCTCCACCAGGTGATTGTCTGGCCCGTAGAGCTCCTTGTCCAGCTCGATCACCAGGCTCTTGAAGAAGGAGGAGAACTTCCTCTTCTGCTTGCTGGGCTGCAGACAGGAGAGATTCCTCATCCCAAATCCAGCCCCAGACCCCTGAGTGGGGCTGGGGCTGCCCCAGCTGAGCTCTCAGCACAGCATCAGTGCTCCCAGCACCTCCTCATCCTCCTGGATGATCCTGATGGACCAGCCCCTCCTACCACCATCTCATCCATCCTAGATGATCCTCATGGACCAGCTCCTCCTCCCACCTCCTCATCCCTCCTGGACTATCCTGATAGGCAAGCTCCTCCTCCCACCATCTCATCCATCCTGGATTGTTATGGACCAGTGCTCCCAGCACCTCCTCATCCATCCTGGAATGTTATGGACTAGTGCTCCTTCTCCCACCATCACTTATCCCTCCTGGGTCCTTATAGACCAGTACTGCCACCAGCACCTCCTCCCTCCTGGATGATCCCTATGGACCAGCTCCTCTCTCCCTCTCTCCATCCCAGATGCTCCTGATGGACCAGAGCTCCTCCCACCATCTGTCCATCCCTGCTGGATCCTCACATCCTCCAGCAGCTTCCCCTCCACACGGAGCTCCCAGGATGCCACACGCTCCCCCCCTTCTCCTTCCTCCTTGGCCGGGGTGAAGGTGTTGGAGATGTAAATCCTGAGCTTCCGCTTTTGCTGTGGATTGGGAACAGAGAGAGGGATGAAAGGAGTGAGCACCCATTTCCACATCAGGGTGAGAGGAAATGGCCTCAGGGGAGGTTTAGATTGGATATTAGGGAAATTTATCCACAGAAAGGGTTGTAAAACATTGGAACGGGCTGTCCTAGGCAGAAGTGGAATCCCCTATCCCTGGAAGTGTCACAGAAACATGTGGATATTCCACCTGGGGACATGGCTAAGTGTGATGCCTGGACTTGATGACCTTAGAGGGCTTTTCCAAACTTAAGGATCCCATGACTCCATGAATCCATGATGGACAGCTCCTCTCCCAGCCCCACTCACTGTCAGGGGTTTCTTGATGGCCTCCTGGATCTCCATCCTCTTCCGAGCAATGGTTTGGTCCAGCTTGCGCTCGAAGGCCAGGAGGTCCATGTAGGCCTGGGACTCTGGGACCAGCTCCCGGATCTGGACACAGGAATGGTCAGTCTGAGGCTGTTGGGATGGGCTGGATCCCCCCCAGCCCAGCAGCCATGGGGACACCAGGTGATGAGTCCAGCACCCAGTTCTTATTTTAAACCCAGCCTGGAGCCCTGCAAAGCTCTGCCCAAACCAGTCTGGCACCTGTTGCTGTTCCCAGCAGCATTCCTGGTGTCCCAGCATGGAATGAACACTGGAATCTCAAGAGGGACTCTGAGGAACCTCCTGAGATCTCCACCCCATTCCTGCTCCTCGCTTGCTCAGAATCCAACTCAACCCACCCCAAGTCTCTCCTGCCTGCCAGAGAGAGAGACAGAAACATTCCAGGGTGCTTTGGAACTGAACAGAAATTCCCAGCAGGCAGAAGGGAACTCGGGGAGATCTCCCCTTTGTGAGAACCCCCCAGCCCCTGCAGCAGCTCAGCTCTGTCCCCTGGGCTGAGGTGGCACTCACCCTCTGTGGCAGCACCTTGTCAGCCATCTTCCTCCTCTTCACCCTGGGAAACACAGGAAAATTACAGCTCCTGCAGGACATCCTGCTGCCTGCCTGCTCTGGGATGGACATTGGGAAAGGTCCTTCCCCCAGAGGGTGCTGGGCACTGCCCAGGCTCCCCAGGGAATGGTCCTGGCCCCGAGGCTGCCAGAGCTCCAGGAGCGTTTGGGCAGCGCTGCCAGGGGTGCCCAGGATGGGATTGTTGGGGGGTCTGGGCAGGGACAGGGGTTGGGATGATCCTGGGGTCCTTTCCAGCTCAGGATATTCCTGGGGGAAGGTGTTGGATGTTAGAGCCTGACACCAGGGAATGAAATCCAGGAAATCCTGGAGCAAGGGGAGGTGGTAACAAAGGCAAAGCCAGGGCTGCAGGACAGAATTCCCAAATTTCCCCTCTGGAAGCAGCCCCCCCATTTTCCCAGTGCTCCAAACCAAAGCCACTGCCAGGAACTCCCCTTAAACCCAGCTCAAACCAATCCCTGCTGTGGTGGGGCTGAAATCCTGGGACAATCCAGTTCAGCTGGATTCAATCCTACCCACTGCAGATTCCCATCATCCCAAGCCCATTCCAGTGCCCACCAAGCTCTGCTCAGGTTTTCCTGCACCGGAGATGGGGCAGAGTCCAGGAGCACAGGAATCCCCGTTTCTCCAGCTGCATGTGGAGCAGCAGGATCACACAGGAGGGGTCTGGGGGACACTGGATGCTCCAGGACGACACTCAAAGAGAGGTCAGACCTTGCTTTGCAGCAGCTCCTGCTCCATCCAACCCCTCCTGCCCAAAGGGAGCAGCTGGCAGCTCCTAATCCCTGGATGTGCTGGCAGGGAGCAGGGAATGCCCAGCCAGCTGAGCCTGGCTGATCCCAGATCCCAGTGCCCAGCCTGGGATGGCTCTGATGCCCCTGGGGGTGCCAAGCCGCTCCCTGTCCCCAGCTCGCTCTGGGATGCTGTGAGAGGGATCAGGGAGCCAATGGAGCTGCTAGGGAAGGGAATGGGAGCTGAGCATCCCTGAGCACCAAGGGATCCTGCCTGGAGATTCCAGGAATCATGGAGCTCTCATGGAGAGAGATCAGCAGGGCTGTGAACCAGCAAGGAGCTGCTGGCAGAGCCCAATCATAGTCCTGCCCTGACTGCAGTCCAGGGAGCATCCCTAAAATCTGCCAGCCCCATCCCACACTTCCAGGTATGTCTGTGCCCACCAGAGACCCCTGGGAGGATGTGGAAGACCCCCAAGAACTGTTTCTGGGGACACCATGAGGCTCTTTGGTTCCTGGTGTAGAGATCAGAGTGACGGGAAGCTGTGAACTGAGGGATCTCTGCCCCCATCCCAAAATATCCCATTCCTGAGCTCTGGCAGGTGCCAGGCTGGTCCTTCCCCGTGCAGCAGGACAGGAGCTGTGGCATTCTGCATGATGTGACACTTGGGACACTTTAGAAAGGCTTTGGGGTCTTAAAGAGAGGCAAACACTAACTGGACACAGCCCTGGGATCCCTGTCCTGAATGGAATGACATCCAACTTTTTTTACAGCTCTGTATCTGCAGTGAGATCCCACTGATAGCTACATTTATACTATACGTTATTTGTATTTATACAGGTGTTTCCAAAACAGGGTTCTCCTGTGCCCTGGAGAAGTTTCCCAGCAGAAGATCCAGTTGGGATGGAATTACTGTGCCTGGTTTGAACAGAGCAGCTCCTGGCTGCAGTTCAGACGGAAAACATGAGGTAAAACAACTTGGACTCATTGGGAAGCAGGGATGCAGCTTCCTCTCAGCATGGATTAGTGTGGTAGTCCTGGGAATATTCAAGCACAGGGCTTGGAGCACTCTGGGAAAGCAAAAAATGCCCTGCCCATGATGGGGTGGGACTGGATGGGCTTTAGGGTCCTTCCACCCCATCCATCCTGTGAATTTACAATGAGCAGCCAGGATCCAGCAGGACCCCCCGTCCTCCCACGGGAATCCCCCCTGGATGGGACACTCCAGCCCTTACCCTCTCCTCGGGGTGGCCATGGGTGGCTGTGCCTGGGGGGTCAGCAGGCGCTTCCTGAAGGGATCCATCATGGCCTGGGGCAGGCCAGGCCTCAGCGGGGTCGCTGCTCCATAGGGGGGGGCTCCCGGGGGTCCCACCTGCAGCCCTGCCATGGGCATCCTGCTCCCGGGGGGCATCCCAGGCCGCTGCTGGAAAACAGGGACAGAGGGTTAAACAGACCATGGTGCCACTCACCCTCGGTACCACCCCTTGCCGAGGATTCACCCTGGGAACAGCCATGGAGTGCAGGAGAGCCTGGCCTGGCAGCTGTGGAGCCAAGGTCACGTTGGTGGCCCTGTGCTATCACCCCACAGCTGCAGCAGCATGGGGACACTGCCAGCAACGTCCCCAGCCCGGGCACCTCGTGGGCTCCTCTCTGGAAAGCAGCAGCAGAGGGGGCAGCAGGGCAATCCCACTTCCCCCCCGCAGGCAGGAAGGAAGTGAGGGATGGAGGAGGCAGGAGCTCCCCCCTGCCAGCAGCCAGGGCCTGGCCTTCCCCTCCAGGAACACACAGGGAATTTGGGAGCCACGACCCACTCCGAAGGGTCCCAGCCCTGGCAGCCCTTCTGCACCCCGGAGCAGTGATTTGGCAGCACCCACTGGTGCCTCAGGTGCCACCAGGTTGTCCCCCTGGGGACAATCAGTCCCAGCCCCCCAGCACCCAGCAGCCACCCCTCCTGCTCCTCCCTGCTCCACCTTCGGGCTGATCCAGCAGCTTCCCGGGATCCTTTGATCCTCAGCTCCTCCTGCCAGGATGGGAGGCTGGGAGAGCCACCGAGCCAGTAGAGCAACATTTCTGCTCTGCCCCAGGCTCCCGACGGGCCAGGACACCCCCAGAGCCCTGCAGGGCAGGGAGCCAAGGAAACACCTCATTCCCTGCACACAGGGATTCACTCGGGAGCATGAAGAAGGGCTGGGAATACGGGATGCAGCTGGCCTGTCCTCTACCTGTCCCCCGCAGCCCAGAGCTGCAGCAGGGGTTGGTTTGATGGAGCTGCAGCCTAAAAAATCCTATGAAACACCCCCACCTCTGTAAAAAGTTGACAAACACAAAGCCAAGAGTCGGAGCTGCTCCTGGTGCCCGTGCCAGGGCAGATCCTGGGAGGAGCAGAGTATTCCAGGCAGGATCAGGGCAGCAGCAGGGCCCCAGGATTAGTGCTGCACGTGGAAGCTCAACCCCCACCAGGCCTGGGCTGAGCCCGTTACACAACAAACACAGCCACACTCGGCCCCAGAGCCTTTGAAGCTGCAACCCCAGAGCCCGGGCTCTGACCTGCCCTTGCCCCAGGGCAGGAGGCTCCTTTTTCCTCCTCCCAGATGTTCCTCTCCTCCTGCTCAGCCCCATTTGCGCAACTCCTCGTGACTCTGGCGGCAGCACCGAGGCTGAGCAGCACCTTTTTGTGCCAGAACCACAACGCCAGGACTCAGTTTCTCTGGGTTTATCAAGAAATCCGTTGTGGCAGGGCCAGGAGGACCCACACCCTGTGCAACATGACAAAATACAGTAAATATTGTTTGGCAACTCAGCTCCAGCAGGGCTGTGTAACTCCTGTGGAACCAAACCTGTGCTGGCACCTGCCAGGGCTTCTGCAGAGTAGAGGAACCCTGAGAAGGAGCTGCGAAACTTTTAATTTGGAATTCCTGGGCCCCAAGAGTGCTGGAAGGAGAGCCTGCATTCCCTGGAGCCACCAGGAGCAGGAAATGGCTCCCAGGGAAAGCCTGGCCTGGGTGTTTTTCAGTGCCTGGAAGGCCAGGGAGGTTCAACGGCTACAGAGACATTCCCTGCCCTGGGAATGCTGTCAGGAGCTTGCTTGGAGCTGAGCCAGCCAATCCCAGCTCCTGTCCTTCGGCCAGGGCAGCTCTGAGGTCTCTCCTCCATGGAGCACATTTTTTATCTACCTTTGAAATAAGAGATTTGGAGGCTTCAGAGAGTCTTTGACAGCTCCACATCCTTGGGCAAGATCTCTTGTGTGCCCAGCTGCTCTTTTCAGGGCTCCATTGAGACAATTCCATCCTCTCCACCAGGGAGAGTTTCAGCACAAGGATACATTGACTTTTTATTCTTTAACTTCACCATCACCTCCCAAGCCATCAGAGAACCATCAGCCACAGCTCAGCTGCCCAGGGAGCGATTTCCAGCCCTCCAGGGACCTACATTGGATCTCTCAGGTGAGCCATAAGGGGAGGGCAGCATCCTCTACACGGACTTCTCCTCTCAGTTTACCCTCAGGATTTTCAAATTTGCAACAGAGAAGCCTCTTGGCTCAACCAGTTACCAGTGCCTGGGGCAGACTTGCTCCCGAAGGATCCCAAACCCTTCTCACTCAAGCCCAGCCTAAAACTTCCAGCCAAGCCAGGAAGCAGCACCACAGCCCCAGGGTGAAGCCTGTCTCCAGCCACTTTTGGAAAGCCTGGCAATTCCCAGGATGCAGAGGGCTTAAACTCAGGAAATTTGATTAAAGCAGCTCAAAGCAGGAGCTCATTCCTGCCCAGCACCCCCTCTCCCTGTGCCACCCCCGGGGCCCGCCCGTCCCCTCCCCTCCGAGGGGCGGACAAAGGGCAAAGCCTGCGAGCTCAGCGCGAGGAACAGCCTGGATCCCATCCAGCCTTCCCTGCGGAGCCTCTGGAAGCGGGACAGCAAACAGCTCGTGTCTGCTCCCTGCCAGGGATGGGGCTGCACTGGGGGTTCATCCCAGGTCAGTACGCAGGACACGGACCCTGGGGCAGCTCTGCTCGGAACCAGCCCCGGCTGAAGCCAGTGGGAGGCTGGAAGGGTTCCCGAGGGATGTTTGCTGGCATGGCAGAAGCCTCTGAGCCTGCCAAATGCCCCTTCTTGAGGAAGGGCAGCCCAGAAATCGGGGGCTGGTAGCAGAAAGGAGAAGCAATAAATTCCAGAATGGATCTGCAGGAAGAAGCTGGGCTGGAGAGGGAACTTGAGGCAAAGCAGGAATTCTGCAAACAGCTCCAGAGCCTCTTGTGTCCCTTCCAGAATCCTGGCTCTTCTCTGCACCTCCCCAGCCAGGGGGAAGGCTCCTCCCCACACCCGTCCTCTCCTGGTCCAGGATGCTGCTCTGTGCACACTGACAGGGAATCAGGGAGCCAGAGCCCACATCCATCCTCACCTGGGGCTCTGGAGCAGAGCCTGGCCCAGCACCAAGAGCTCTTCCTGCAAGTTCCTCCTCTCATGCCCAGACAGCAGCACTTCCCATTGGGATAAAGAGACAATCCCTGCTGAAACAGGATTCCAGCTCCACATCAGGCTGGCTCCAGGAGAGCTCTGCTGCCCAGGGCTTTGTATGAATTGGGATCAGCTGAGCCCCCAGCACACCCCCAAAAGGGTGATTTTCCCCTTTGTTCCTCCTTATCTGTGAGCAAATCCCTCCTGGGAGGGTGCCAGGGAGAGCCTGGGCTGGTGCTGGCACAGACCTTGAGCTGGGAGGTGCTGCTGGATGGAGATGCTGCTGCTGCAACCTCTGCTGCAGCTCCCTGCAAGCCCAAATTCCCCTACACTTGGAAAACCTCCATGTTTGACACAGGATAAGCCCCAGGAGCCAGACCTCAGCTGAAAACCGGACATGAGGAAGTGGTAAATCAAAGGGAGAAGGGCACAGCACAGGCACAGCCCCCAGCAGATCCAGGACACATCCTGGAATGTCTCCAGCAGCAGCAGAGCTCTCCGGGCTGGACAAACCTGCCTGTCCACAGCCCCACACCTGGAGTCCTGGATGCTCCAGAGCAGGGAAAGGTCACAGGAATTCAGATCCCAGAGGGGCAGGAACAAGAAACAAAGGTGTTGGCTCCTCCTGGGAGCTGCGGGAGGCTCTGGGGAGGAGCAGAGATGGGCCTGGCACAAACCCTGCCTGCAGCATTCCTGCAGGGCCAAACTTCCCGGGGACGGCTTCCAGGGCTCCCAGGAAGGGCCTGTGGAAGCAGAGGGAGCAGCAGTCCTGAAGGTGTTGCTGTTCCCCTTGGCTGTCACGTTTCCCAGGAGCAGCAGAGCGTGCTGGGCTCCGCACTGCCCTCCTCCCCCTGCTCCAAGGGACACTGTCCATCTGCTTTGGATCAGCGCTGGAAGCAGCTCCAGGCTGCAGCTCTGATGAAACCTGCCTTGGAAAGCCTCTCCCCTGGGAAGGGTGGGGTTATCCAGCACAAGCAACTTTCTGGAACAGCTCCAGCCCTGGCTGTTGTCCCCTGGCCCCTCCAAGCCAGTTCCAACCACTCCACGAGCAGGAACACTGCTCTCCCTGCACCCAAAGGGCTGCAGTTCTCCTGCACTACACCCTCTCCAGCACGTCCAGGCCTCCCCAGTTTCACCTGGCACAACACTCCAAACTTCTTCAGCTCCTCCGTCCGCTGCCTCCATGGATTTCTCCACGAAGCACAACTTCCCTTCCCCCTGCCATCTGCCCAGGGATGGCATCACCAAGCTGCTGCCAGGCTTGGGAGCTCTCAGACTGTAGCAGCCTCCTGGCCCAGGGAATCCAGGCTCTGTCCTTCCAACACATGCCAATAAAACACCTTTCATGGGGACCTCATTCTGCACCAGGGAAGCATCAGCTGGGGGCAACTGCAAGGCCTGAGTGCTGCATTTCAAGGTCTCATCCCACATGGATCTACGCTGCTCCAGGCCACAGTGTCAATCCCAAAACTTGAGAAAAACTCTCCTGAACATGAAAGCAGCACCTGAAAAAACAGGTTGGGTCCTTCTCGCTGAACTTCCATGGAACCTGGATGCTGGGTCTCAGCCTGAGCATCCCTGCTGCTCTGGGGGGAGGGATGGGATCAGGGTGGGGGATCTGCCCACACCCCCCACCACACAGCCTGATCTTCCTGCTCCTGGAAAAGGCCTCTCCTTCCTGCTCTAGGCACAGCCCTGGAACCTGGCTGCTCTGGAAACATCAGCTCCCACCAAAGGGAGCGATCCCCTTGGATTCCCTGTCTGGTCTGCCAGGAAATCCCCAGCAGGCACACAAGGATGTCCAAAGGACGAGCATATGTTTAATAATCCCAAGATTAGTGCCTCTAAGCCCTCGCTGGCCTGGCCAGGGCCTCTTTCTGTCTCCTGGTGCCCAAACAACACAGCTCTTCCTAAAACTGGGACAGAACCAAGCCCTGAGGGGATGGCAGGGATGGGAGGGGCTGTTTTCCTCATCCTGGGAATTGCAAAACAAAGGGCAGACCCTCTGGATCCTCTCCTTCCCCAGGCTCAGGGAGAGGCCATTCAATGGCAGCCCCGGGGCCGGATCCCGCTGTGTCAGCGGTGCTGGACACTCTGGGGACATCACCGCGGGGACATCAACCCCTGCTCCAGCACCTGCTGCCGGCCCAGCAGTGGGGGAAGCAGCATCTGCCAGCCTGTTTACTGCCTGCTCCCGCCTGGCTCCTGCTTCCCAGCTGGATTTTGCACCCTGCACATGGAAGGTCAGGCAGCGCCTCCGCCTCGAGTTACCAGCAGCTCACGCTCAGCCAGCTCAGCTTCCAGCACCATTTTCTGGCGTTTTTAAGGCTGCAGGAGGAAGTTGTTTCCTTCTCCTGTGTTAAGGAGCCAGAATTTCCCTGAGCTTGGTTTATTTCCTGAGTTCTAAATAATGCAAATCAGGCACAGCTCTGGAGGACACAGCGGTGGCCCAGGAGAATGTGTTGCACAACTGGGCTGCTCCATTTCCAGCCTGCCTGGAAAACTGAGTTTTACACCTGAAAACACATTCCCAAAACAACCATCAGGAGCTTAGGAGTGAACTGAGCAGCTGGGTGTCAAGGGGGAGCAGGAATGTGCATCAGGATACACTTCTTACTGCTGGAACAGCACAGAAACATGGAATGGTTTAGTGGGAAGGGACCTTAAAGCCCATCCAGTGCCACCTCTGCCACTTTCTACTGTCCCAGGCTGCTCCCAGCCCCAATGTCCAGCCTGGCCTTGGGCACTGCCAGGGATCCAGGGGCAGCCACAGCTGCTCTGGGCACCCTGTGCCAGCACCTGCCCACCCTCCCAGGGAACAATTCCTGCCCAGTCTCCCATCCAGCCCTGCCATTCCCTGTGCCCTGTCCCTCCAGAACCTTGTAAACACAGTTCTTACTTCCTGAATTTACTTGCAAAAGATGCCAGGCTGAAAAACGAGCGATTTCATGTACTTCTTGAGGGCTGCTCGTTGTTTTGATTCACTTTCCCCGAGATTAGCGAGCGCCTGCTCTCCTCTTTCTACACCGACCAGCCCCTGGTTCTTCCGGAGGATACGCGGAGAACGCTCCGAGGACACGCCGAGGCTACACCTGCATCCCACGCGGTAACCGCACCTTTGCAAGGCCGCAAACGCTCCCGGCGGGGCCGTGCCGGGATGGGAAGGACGGAAGGGACGGGGCGGCCGCGGAGGCGGCTCGGGCTCGCGGCCCAACTTTTACCGGGCTCTGAGGGCGCGAAGCGGGAGCAGGGGAAGAGGGAGGTGTCCCGACTCTAAAGGGCAGCAGAACGGCCCCACCGGAGGGGCAGCCGGGGCTCTGGGCCCTTCCG
>JAHLSL010000103.1:586164-633376 GCA_025920805.1 Petroica traversi | reverse complement strand
CCATTGGGAATCAGGAGTTGGAGCCATTGGGAATCAGGAGTTGGAGCTGGTGGGAATCAGAAAATGGAGCCATTGGGAATCAGGAGCTGGAGCTGGTGGAAATCAGGAGCTGGAGCTGGTGGAAATCAGGAGTTAGAGCTGGTGGGAATCAGGAATCAGGAGACATTGGGAATCAGGCCTCGGTGCTCCACAAACCTGGCAGCTGTTAATTGATATTAATCTCGTCAATGCAAACCATATTAAGCTCCCTGGACCCTTCCCAATGGCAGCACTGATAATTCCCTATAAATCAAATTTAGCGGCCCATAAACATTGGAACATCCCACGGCCATTTTCACCCTCCTAAAAACCCATCAATTGCTGCCTGCCTGGATTAGAGGGAATAAATTCCGGAATTTATCTCCCTGCCATAATCATGGACAAAACCACATAAAAGAGACACTTGGAAGCTGCTTTTGTGTTGATTGTTACAGAGCTGCTGCTCCTCGGCTCCTTCAATCCACTCAGAATTGGGGATAATTGAGGGATTTGAAATCGTTCAAAGCCTAAATGATAAAATTGTTGCTTTTCCGAGCCCTCAAACACCTGTGGGAGCAATTTTCGTGCAGGTGAGGAGAAAAAAAACCAACTTCATAAGAATCAGTGTTTGGGAAGGAGAATAAATCTCTTTATTTTCTATTTTTAGGGATGGAGGGAAAGGAGGAAGGATCTGATGGTGGAAAAAAGAGTTTGTGCTGTTCAGCTCCTCAGAAAGAAGATTGGGAGGTGTTTTTATTCCAGTGAGTGAATCCCTGGAAGAGCTGAACATTCAGTGGGATAAGGAGCAAGGGGGGAGCCGTGGCTGGGAGGGAATGGGGAGGGAGGAAGTAGGTGATTCCAGCAGCAGGAGCTTCAACACATCTGAAGGAAGAGATGGGATTTCCTGCAGGGCCAGGATGGTTTGGGAGCTGCTTCATTCCCACAGGATTTACGGGAGTGGTGCTGGGAAGGTCTTGAGGTTGAACAACCCTGGGATGAGGAGAAAGGTGGAGACCCACAGCCAACCAATCCATAGGATTGTCCTCACACCAGGGACAGGCCTGATCTTCCTCCAGGATGCCCCTGGATCTCAATCCATTCCTCCCTGGACACCCTGCGGGATTGGCTCTGCAGGAGATGAGGCTGAGGATGTCACCTCTTGAAGGGGCAACCACTTCTCAGTGGCTCTCCCAGCCATGAAGTGACACAGGAGCTGCAGGTGGCCCCATATCCCTCAGTCCCTCTCCCATCTCCTCTGCTTTCCTCCCTCCTCCCACCTGGCATCTCCCTTGTTCTTCTGCCCTTTCTGCGCCCTCCACCTTCTCCTCCAGGGCTGCTCAGGAGCTGGAGCTCCTGTTTCCATGGCAATGGCTCACCAGCTCCAGACTCCTGCACTTTTACCCTGGAATGCCCCTGCACAGGAGCACTGCTGTCCCCTCCTCCTCGGGACAGAAACCCCAAGTGAAGTGGCCACCAAAATGCCCTGAGAGCCCCAAATCTTGTCGTGGTCCCCCAGACTGGGGACAAAGGCCCAGGGCAGGGGTGACCATGGCTGGTGGCTCAGCCCCAGCTGGGTTTTACAGGGACATCACCTGTGGATGGTGACAGCTCATCCCTCCTCCCTGTGCTTGGGGAGGGTTCACAGTTTGGATTTATCCTCTATTTCTATTCCAAGAGCACTGGAGCGACTCTGGGGGGACCGTGGCTCAGGGGAAATATCCAGAGATGTTTGCCTTGGCAGCACCTCCATGGGTGGGACAACATCCAAGGGCAGGACATGGCCCCTGAGGACAGCAGGATGGCTCATCTTGGCCATGTGGAAACCCTGGGGGTGGTTTGCAGGGAATTTGGGATTTTTCTGGGATGTCTCAATGCTGTGTCTGGAAATCATGGATAGGAAAGGGAAGGATCCTGCACTGCCATGGAGCACATGGAGGGGCTGAAGGACAGCGTGTTCAGGGGCATGAGGAGCTCAGGATCCAGCAGGAATCATGATCCAGCAGGAGTCAGGATCCAGCAGAAACCAGGATCCAGCAGAAACCAGGATCCAGGAGGAATCAGGATCCAGGATTTGTGACCAGGGAAGAACCCTCCATGGGAATGGAGCTGCAGGAATCCAGAGCCCCAGGAAGGGTCTCCAAAGGATCTGAGCCCCACTGGCCCCTCTGTGAGCCTCTGCCTGGATCCCTGGAAGGTGTCCCTGCCCGTGGAACGGGGTGAACTTTAAGATCCCTTTCAACCAAAGCTTTCTCTGACTGCGATTCCATGTGCTGTCAGCCTGGAAAAGCTGGCTTTTCCCTCAACCAAATCCAGCTTTTCCTGGGATGAGATAAACCCTCTCCGACTGCGCAGATGAAGATGGGATCCTGCTGGATCCTGATCCCTGCTCCAACACTTCCTGGAGCACTCGGAGCTCTGCCACGGACTGGTCACCGGCTCCTCAATCCTTGTGTTTAATCCCAATTTTATATCGGAAAAAGCAGGAATGGTCCCACGGGGCGGTGTCCCGGCTGTCACCTCCCGCCGTGGGAGGCCTGGCTTTGATGTCCCCTCAGCTTTGATTGATTGATTGACTGATTGATTGTTCTTAATGAGTGCTCTGAGACAGCGCGCTAATTGCCCTGCTGATGACTCGTCCCGATGTCCCGGCTGCCTCGGCTTCTCCCGGGCAGGAAATGCTGGGAGCTGAAAGGTCGGGAGTGGGAGCAGCATCGTGACAGCATTATCTCCTTGGCCGGATGCTTTCCAGGGGCTGTTCCTGAATCCCACCAGCTCCTGTTCCATCCTGCAGCACCTCCTGGCTGGGGACGGGGTGGTCTCATCCCATGGGCTTGGAATTCTGGCCCAGGGAAGCTCCTTGGAGCAGCACATGGAGGGAATGACCCAATTTTCTGCTGTGTGATCTGCAAAGGCAGAAGAGAAAACGAGAGGGAATTGGATTTCTGTGGATTGAATATTTTTCAGGAAGGGGCAGTGCTCAACAGGTGTTTGGGCCATTAAATTGTTTGGGTTGGAAGGGAACTTAAAGTCACCTCCCAAACACGTCTCACTGTCCCAGGTTTCTCCAAGCCCTGTCCCACTTGGCCTTGGACATTTTTAGGGATGGGACAGGTGAATATTCCTCAGAAAATGCCAATGAGTCTTTAATTGGACGTGTCCATATTCTCCCTGAGCTGGTGGCTGCTTTGGCTCCTCAACAGGACCCACTGTAGCTGCTCTTCCCGGGTCAGCTCAAAGCCAAAGCCCTTTCCTGGCTGATCCTGGGGTTTGGTGATGTGGATTTGTCACCTCCCACAGTGAATCCCCTCTTGGAGCTGAGCAGGGCATGTGATAAGCAAGGACAGAACGAGAGGACACAGCCTTAGGCTGCACCAAGAAAAATATAGGTTGGATATTAGGAAAAAATTTTTACAGGAAGTGATAAAATATTGGAATGGTCTACCCAGGGAGGTGGTGGAATCACCATCCCTGGACGTGCTTAAAAAGAGATTGGATGTGGCACTCAGTGTCATGGTTTAGTTTAGTGGAGGTGCTGGGGCTTGGGTTGGACTCGATGATCTTGAAGGTCTCTTCCAACCCAGTGATTCTGTGATTATGTGTGAAGAACTTGGCCATGGCAGCTTAAAAAAATCACCTGGGATTTTGGGAACCCATGGGATGGGGGATGCAAGGACAGCAGGGCCTGGTCCCCATCCACAGCTGGTGGAGATCCTGCAGATCCTGGTGAGGATCCTGCAGCTTTGTGGGGATTCTTGGCTGGATAAAGAGAGCCCCAAATTTAGGCCTTGTCCAAGACTTTGGTGGTGGCCGGAGCAAGCTTGGAGCGAGCCGGAGGTTTCCTCTCCCTCTGGAGGACACCAGGAGGACCTGGAATTCCTGTAGGATATTTTAAGGGGCTGAGCACAGCAGTGCATGAGAAACCAGGCTGTGATTTCTGCTCCTCACAGAATAGCTTGGTTTTCTTTTCCCCTCTTTCCTATAAATATAGATTTTCCCCTTATCCCCTCCTCAAACCCTGCCAGGTGACAGGTGATGGCAATGACTTCCAGAGGTCTGACCTGCTGCTGGGAATTTCTCCAGTGGATTTTATTTGCCTGTTCCCACCCCTCCTGCTTCCTTCAGCAGAGCTTTCCTCCCACGGACTGGGGAGAAAGGCAGGGATGGGGCTGGGTTGGGGAGCTGCACTCCAGGTGGTCCTGAGCCTTCCTTCATCCCCTGACACATCCCCAGCTCCCTCCAGCCCTAAAACGTCCAGAATTAAAGCCTCTCCCGAAGACAAACAGTGCTCAGGAAGATTTATCATTGCTGCTGCTGTAATTACCTGTCAGGATTAAAAGAATGGCCTTTTCCAGGGAACACTGGGGCTGTTCTTTAATTAATTAATATGCAGCTTGTCATGGAAAATCAAGGTCATCAAGATGGAGATGGAGATGGTGTCCCAGCACTGCTCCTCTTCCACAGCCTGGCAGAGCCCCGGGGGGAGAGACTGGAGGAGAGTAGAGGAGGGTTTATTTGGGAATCTTGCTCCTTGAGGGCTCTATTGAGCCAAAAATATCTTTTAAATATAAATTATATCCTTCAAATTGAGTCACAGAGGGTTTAGATGGGATATTGGGAAGGAATTCCTGGCTGGGAAGATGGGGCAGCCCTGGCCCAGGTTGCCCAGAAAAGTTGTGGCTACCCCTGGATCCCTGGAATTGTTCAGGGATGGACATAATTTGGAGCAGCCTGGGACAGTGGGAGGTGGTCCTGCCCATGGCATGGATGGCACTGGCTGGGATTTAAGTTCCCTTCCAAACCCTTCTGGAATTCTGGGATGATTCGCTGTCCCTGGAAATGCTCAGAGGAATTGCCATGGATTGATTTGTGCAGGGACACATCAGGACAAGGTTTCTACTCCCAAAATGTGCCTGAGATCTGCTGGCTTTGGAATTCCTCTCCTGGGACTCTGCAGGAGGAGTTGCAAGACCTGGGCTCATCCAGATGGGAAGAGGCAGCCAGGGGCATCAGAATTTCGGGTGTCCTGAAAGCCACCAGGCCCCATGTCCGAGTCCCTGCTGGGTTCCTCTTGGAGAAACAGCCTGGAGAAAACTGGGATGTCACAGAATCCCTAAATTCAGATATTCCATGGACACGTGGGAAGAGGAGGGATCTGTCAGCATGGCAAGGACAGGGAATCTCCCCATTCTCCTGGTGGGATGTGGATTTCCCTGCTCCTCCCACTCCAGTCCTGGTGTATCCCAGAATTTTTTGCAGCCTGTTGCTCCAGCCTTCTGGATCCCTTGGGTTGCTGCTGTCCCTGGGCAGGATTATTTCCCTTGGATCACAGACTCTATTAGCATGAGGAATTGCTGCCGGAGCCCCGGAGACAAATGTTCCTGTTCTTCCCGAGAGGGATCCGTTGAGTTGGGATTGCACTGCCCATAAATTATGGAGACAGGCTCAATTCCAGCTGCTTTCCCAGCCCATAATTGGAACTCCATTAGAAATTGTAAACACGAGCTTTGGGATATAAATGCTCCTTAAATTCATGGGGGTGGGGAAGGATGGGAGACGGAGAGCAGGGAGCAGGGAACAGGGACAGGGAGCAGGGAACAGGGAATAGGGACAGGGAACAAGGAGCAGGGAGCAGGGAACAGGGGACAGGGATCAGATCCTCCAACACCAGCTCCAGAAAATGGGGAAGGGGCTGTGGAGTTTTTATGGCGGAGTTTTGGGGCAGATCCTCAAAATGTGTGAATTTTGCTCCGTTTATGGAGCAGCTCAAAGAATTCCAGGATCACTGAGGTTGGAAAAGCCCTCAAAGGTCACTGAGTCCAACCTGTGCCCAGTCCCCACCTTGTCCCCAGCCCAGAGCTCTGAGTGCCACCTCCAGGAATTCCTTGGGCACCTTCATGGATGGGGACTCCAAACCTCTCTGGGCAGCCCCTGCCAAGGCCTGAGCACCCTTTCCGTGGGGAAATTCCTGCTGATGTCCACCCTGACCTCCCCTGGCCCAGGCTGAGGCTGTTCCCTCTCCTCCTGTCCCTGTTCCCTGGGAGCAGAGCCCGACCCCCCTGAGCCCTCTCCTGTCAGGGACTTGTGCAGAGCCACAAGGTCCCCCCTGAGCCTCCTTTGCTCCAGGCTCAGCCCCTTCCCAGCTCCCTCAGCCTCTCCTGGGGCTCCAGCCCCTTCCCAGCTCCGTTCCCTGCCATGGACATGCTCCAGCCCCTCCATGTCCAGGATGGATCCCGTGGTCCTTCGGTGGGATAATCTCACTCCTGGAGCAGCTCCTCCAGGCTGGCTCTGGGACTGTCCCTTGTTCCCATCATCTGGAGCCGTCCCTGATCCCAGGCTGGGCTCAGCATCCCCCTCCCATCCCAGGCTGGAATGTCTGGAGCCTCTGGGCAGCACCAGGCTGGAGCTGGAGGGTTTCTCCAGGAAATGTGGGCTTTGATCCGGAAAAAGAAATAAAATAACTTAAAAAACCCCAGGACCTTCTTCTGGATTTGTTATTGCATTTTAATTTTCATTATTATTCTTATTTTTATTTCTATTATTATTTCTGGCTGTTTCTGTGCATGTTTTCCTCCTGCTGAAATGCCAGATTCCCGTCAAAATTTAATTTTTAGTCCTCCCTTGCCTTGATTTCTATTTCCAGCCATCCCTGCCTGTGTTTCCCTGGAGATATTCCAAGGTGTGATCAGCGCTGTGCAGAGGTGACAGGGGCAGCTAGCTCGTGTCACCTCCTCTCTCAGCACGTGGTGACCCGGGTGACATTTATTTAATGTATTATTGAGCCATGGTTTGCATGGACAAGAGCCTTTGAGGCATCCACGGGGCCGAATTCCTGGGAAATGGATCTCCAAAGGAGCTGGGAACCTTCTGCTGCTGCAGGAGGGGTTCAAGGAGAATCCTTTGTGGAGGAGGAGATGGAGGGACCTGGATATTCTGGGCGGGACCTCAAAGTTCTGGATGTGCAGGAGAAAACCCGGAAATCCGGGATTTGGGATGGAGGTCCAGTGTGGGATATGGGATAAAAAAAAGACACGGATCCATCGGAAATTTGGTTTTCTGGTACTCTCCCAAAACGTGCTCAAGGCTTTGGTATCCCCAAACCTTTAATAATTCCATGGAGGTGTTAATTACCTTCCAGGAAAACACAGGAACTAAAAGGGGCTGGAATTCAGCAGGGAGAAGAGCAGGAACGTTCCTGATCCAAGCAGGAGATGGGGTCTCGGAGCAGGACATGGCAGGACACAGAGTGAGGGGGGCTTGTGATGTCCCCAGAGCACTGACAGCCCCAGGGGACAGCAGGAGCCAGCGGGAGCTGCTGGGGACATTCTGCCTCTGCTCCTCTGCCCCAGGATCCCATGGGCCATGGGGACACAGGGACACCGGGATATAGGGATATAGGGACATGGGGACATGGGGATATGGGGACTTGGGGACACAAGGACACAGTGATTTGGGGACACAGGGATACGGGGACATGGAGACCTGGGGATACAGGGACAGAGGGACTTGGAGACACAGGGACATGGGGATATGGGGACATGGGACATATGGACATGGGGACAAAGGGACATGAGGCCATTGGTCTGAGGTGCCTCTGGCGTGGGGATCCCAGGGAATGGTCACAACCCAGCCCAAGGAATGCTCCTAGTGGAAATGTTGGGCCATCTGTGCAGAGCCTGGGGTGGCACTGGATGATCCTCATGGGTCACTGCCACCTCAGGATATCCCATTTTTTCATTATTTTCCATCCCTTTTTGGCTCGGGGACCAAGCTAGAGCCTCCCTGCCAGCGTTCCCGTGGACCTGGAGGGCGAGGCACGGGTTGGAGGCAGAATGAATTCCCTGCAAAAACCAGGCACTGCTCACTGACTCCACTCCTGGATTAGCATTGTTTATTAATTAGATAATGGATTCGGCTTCCTGGGAATCTTCGTTCAAATCCCAGCACATTTGCTGGGCAAATATTGATGGCTCTGAACAGCAGGAGCAGAACAGAGCTTGGCTTTATTAGGAATAAATCAGGCTGGACAAACTTAATTACATTTGTGATGGAATTGCTAAATTAGGGGCTGGAGATGTTCATAGATCCTGATTTTAGTCAAGTGCTTATCTGGGCCAGGTGCAAATCTTTGGGAAATGTCACTGCAGGGATTCAGAGATGGCTCTGGGAAGAGTGGGATCATGGCATGCATGGATGGGGGGGGAACTTTCTTGGTGCTGGTGCTGGGGTGTCCCAAAGGCCAGGCTGGAGCAGCCTGGGACAGTGGGAGGTGTCCCTGCCATGGGTGGCACTGGGTGGCTTTAAGGTCCCTTCCAACCCAATTGTCCTGGGTTAGCCATATGACCTGTTTGTATCCCCAGTCGTCCCCTTGTTTATGCTGGACATTAAGTTCTGCAGCTTTAAGTTGGTCCAAGGAAGACAGTGAGAGTGAAGGTGGAGGAAAAAAAAACACTCGCCGTTTGTCTGCAGGATACTACGAACCAAGGCCAAGAGAGCGGAGAGGCTGCATTCCAGCAGACAGCGTTATCTCTTTTTCTTTTTTTTTTTTTACTCACTCTGTTGTGGGGGGTGCTGCCCTAGCTCACAGCGGAGGGTTTATCCTCGGATTTTTTCCCGGCTTTTTGCAGGGAGAGACTTTGTTTCTTTTTGCTGGGAATTTTTTCTTTTTTTCCTCTTCCTGGGACTGGTTGGGTCACCAATCCATCCTGGAATTTTTCCTCCTTGGTGAGGAAGCTCCCAGGGAGGTCAGGGCAGGGCTTCTCTGAGATCCAGGAATGTTCAGGTGCTTTTGCCAGGTGGAGCAGCAGCAGAAGGAAGGTCCCAGCCCTGCAGAGGGGAGCTCATGCTGCCAGGCAGGCACAGAGCCCCATCCCCTGCTGGAGAACCCCAGGAGCCTCAGCTGTGCTTTGGGGCACCCGTGGGTGCCTCAAGCTCTGTCCTGAGTTTCCTGTCCAGGAATTCACCTCTGAACCACAGCTCTGCCTCTTCTCAGCTCCTCAGGTCTCCCGCTTTGTCATTCCCAGATTTTCAGCCCTTGGCACTCACGTGGCTTTCCCTGGAACCACAGTCACCTCTCCCAGAAACTCCTGGAAGGTTCTATGGGGGTTTTTTCCAGGCTTTCTGCCCTTTATCAAAGAGTCCGGGAAAACCTGGGCTCCCACTCCTGGCTGGCTTTTCCAGTTTTTACAAACTCCTCTTCCTCCCTTCTGTTCTCCTCCATCCCAAGTAAAAAACTGAAATCAGCCTCAGAAAAATGGAAGATTTTATTGTTTCTTCAGATCTTTCTTTCCCAATCCTGAGAATTTTGCTGTCACCTGCAGAGCAGAGAGATCCTGGCCCTGTCCTGCTCCTGGGATTCATCCATCACCCACTGCCAAGAAAATCCTTTCACCACTTTGGGAGGAGCTGCTTTTCCCATCAGGTTTTAATGCTGGATAAATTCCCCCAAACTCTGAGCCTGGGATTTCAGCAGCTCTGGACAGAGGATGAGAGGGAAGCCCGAACTGGTGGATAAGGAAAAACATTCCCCAGGGTTTAGCATCCCAGGAAGGCAGGTTGTCCTCTGCTCCTGCTTTTTATTCCCCTTTTCCTGCCTTTTATCCCTCTGCCCCAAACCCACTCAGCGGCTGTGCTGAGCATCTGCTGAGGAGCAGATCCATAAAACTTTGAGGTGAATCCAGGGGGGATCAGGCTCTTCCCCCCCAGAATAAGTGACAAGACAAGAGGAAACCTGCCCAGGGCAGCACTGGAGTCCCCATTCCTGGTGGGGTTTAAAATCCAGGTGAATGTGGCACCTGGGGACAGGGATCAGTGGTGGCCTTGGCAGTGCTGGGGATGCTTGGACTCGGCTTTAAAGGAGTTTTCCAACATAAACAATTCCAGGAAAAAGGGAGCCGTAGAATTCCCTGGAATAAGTTTCCTTGTAGCAGGTTCTGGAGGCAGAACTTGGGGTCTTGGGGCAGTCTGGGCATGGGATTAATGGATTAAAGTGGGAATGTAGCTCTCCCTGTTCTGGAGCACCTTTGAAAGGAGCAGAGGCTTTTTTCTGCTTTATAAAATGAAGCAACTCTTTAAAATGAGTCCAGTTCTGTTTGAGCTCCTCTGTTTGGGACCTGTGAGCATCACAACAGAACCTGCTCTTCCTGCTCCAACTCTGATTTATAGGAAATCCCTCCTTCTGTCATCTTAATATTCCTTTGGTCTTGGAAAAATGTGTCCCAGGCAGCTGCTGACAGGATTTACCTCTTGGGGTGAACCTGCCTGAAGGAGAAAGTGAACCTGCCTGAAGGAGCAAAAACTCCAGGTTTGGTTTGATAATAAACAAATTAAGCAACTCAATGTGGATTTTTTCCTGACACATCAATAAAAGGAAGGAGAAGAAAGGGTTGGGAATGCAATGGGATGAGCTTTTTCAGAGCTCTTAGAGGGAAATAACTTTTTTTTATTATATTATAAGATGTTTGCAGGGATGGTTGGAACAACCTCCTGTGAGGAATTGAAGGTGGTGGCTGTGGGATTGCAGGTTTGGAACACACAGGGAATGTTCTCAAGAGGCAGAATTTGCCTGGGAATGGGAGTTTGGAGAATTCCAGAATTATTTGGGTTGGAAGGGACCTTAAATCCCACCCATTCCCACCCCTGCCATGGCAGGGACACCTCCCACTGTCCCAGGCTGCCCCCAGCCCCAATGTCCAGCTTGGCCTCGGGCACTGCCAGGGATCCAGGGGCAGCCACAGCTGCTCTGGGAATTCCATCCCCCACCCCGCCCCCCCCAGTCAGGAATTTCTTCCTAATATCCCATCCATCCTAACCCCAAACTCCTCCCTCTTGGCTTTCATGGCCACTTCCACCACTCCAGGCTGTCCCATCCTTCTGTGGGATCGTTTCCCTCACATCCCATGCCGGAGGGTGGGCAGGTCCTGGCTCAGGTTCCAGAGAAGCTGTGGCTGCTCCTGGATCCCTGACAGTGCCCAAGGAATGACTGGATACATCCCAGAACCATCCATTCCTATGGATCCCAGGAGCTCTGCTGGGCTCCTCCCAAACTTTCTGGACAACCCCGGAAGGGAAGATGTTGTTTCTTTAGGGTTTCCTGAGAACTGTGAGGACCACGAGGGAATTATCCAAAATTCCAGTATGATCCTTAAGGCGCCTCCAATCTAAACCTCTGAAAACCCCTTTTAATCTAGAAGTTTCCCTAAAGCAAAAGCTGGAAATTGTGGCTCCTGGGACAGTTTGTCTCCAGTCCTTTGCTTGGCTGGAGACCTCGTCCATTAAATTTGGAGGGAGCTGGGGATCAAACCTTTCCCTGGTGGGGTTCCAGCAGGGCTGAGGGCCAGGGGAGTTCCTGCAGCTCCTGCTGAATTCATCCCAACCTTTTTCAGTGGAGAATATGATCCCTGAGGGTGCTTCTTTTTAGTGGCATCACATAAGGGAAAGTGAGGGAAGTGTTTAAGGCAGTAAAAAACAAGTGGGAAAGGTTTTTTAGGGAGCTGTGAACTGAGGATGAGGCCTCGTTTCAGCAGGAGCATGGGAGGAATGGGATTTAAGCTGTGTTTTATGGGAAAAGCAGCAGAGGATGAACTGTGGAGTGCCTTATTCCAGTTCCTGCTTCCCTGGAAATTGTGCTGGGGGTTGGGAAGAAATGGGAACTGCAGGGGAGTGTAATTCCAGGAGAAGGTTTTGAGTGGGGTTTAACTTTGGGAAGAGAATCCCCTCCCTTTCTTTGGGAATTCTGGTTCCCATCAGCTTCTGGAAGTGAGATGCCAGCAAAGACTCCCCGTCAGAGCCTCATTAACACCCTGAGCTAATGATACTCATTAGCGAGAGCCACTGAGCCACTGTGTCCTGAGGGGACCCTGCAGAGGGAGGGGAGAAACCCCTGAGGAATTCCGGGATAGCCCTGGATAACAACTCCCCCACATCTGAACTTTACAATGCATCCCTCAGTGATGTCCTGACAGGAATTCTTCAGGCCAGGCTGGACTTGTTTGGAGGGAATTATGATCTGGAAGAGGCTCCTGCTGGGACTGGGGTGGAACAGAGGGGATTTGGGAGGGGAAGGGGAAGATGGATACCATGCTGGGTTTTGTAGGATCTTCCCAAGCCGAGGAGCTGCTCTGGGGTGAGGAAGATGAGGAGGAGCTGAGGCTGCAGAGCTGTCACCGGTGGCTCTGGTGACACCTGGATCTGTCCCTTTGGAGCAGCCCCAGGAGCAAGGGGTGCCCAGTGACCCAACCCCCCAGCCCCAGTGAGTTCCAGCTGCTCTTTGGCCATTTCAGGTGGAGGCAGCACAGGAATATTCCCCTTTTCCATCCTTATTTCCATGGGTTCCTCGGGAGCTGCCAATTTCACTCCTGATTTTGGTTTGCTCGGTGAGCAGTAATGGGAAAAATGGATTTTTCTTTAATGAGGTTTTTGTTATGTATTCGTTTAATTCCCAATAAAGCAAACAGCTGGGAGCTCTGCCAGGCTGGAATTGTTTTTCCACCAGATTTCCAGCTTTGCTGGGCTCCTGGAGGTCATGAAAAATGGGAGAGGAGCACCAGGAGCTGCAATTCCATGTCCTGGATGTCTTTACTGTAAGGATAAAGGGAGGATTCATGGCGAAGGAACATTTTGACCTCCAGGTGAGGAGGGGGAAGCAGATTCCCAAACTCTGACCCTGAGCACACAAATCAAATCCACCCTGGATTTTCCACTCCAACAAATCCTTCCTGGAGTGAAGGCAGATCCTCCAAGGCTCCAATAAACTTTAAAAGCCTTTAAATAAAATCCCATCAATCCTGGGAAGGTCAATCCCATTAATGACCCCCAGTGGTGCCATGTAGGAGTTGTTCCCATTGACCTGGGAGGGGACAAAGGACAATTCCAGGTGTTCCCAGATCAGCCTCCCCACGGCTATCCCAACCTGAGGGAGAAATGGGAGCTCCCTGCTCTTATTTGCATTCAGAAATCTGATTAAAATTAATATTTAAATGAAATAAACCTGGGTTTGGGGCTGGGGGCTGGCAGCAAATTCCCCCCAGCTTCTATCCCCCTGGAATGGGGTTTTTGGGTGGAAAACTTGGAAAACTGGAAGTTGTGTGTGAAAAAATGCTCCTTTTACTTTGGAGAAATTAACTTTGTGCACAAATGCACAACCCCAGAGTCTGAAGGCAGGGAGGATCCTTTGATTCCTCAGAAGAGTTGGATGCAAGGAAAACAAAGGGAAGCAGTTCAAAAACTGGGAAAGGGAAGGGCTGGAGGGGGAGATGGGAGCTGTCACCAAACGTCCCCAAATCAGCCCTGATGCCTCTCCCTGAGGAATGGCTCTGGAAAGACAGGGAAGGGGAGAAGAAACAGCTCCTTTTATCCCACTCCAAACCCATCCTTTGGTCTTGAATGAAGGGAAAACATTTAATGTGTCCAAAGAGATGTGAGGAATGTTTGTGTTGGAAAAATCCTTCTTCCTGCAGCAGGAAGGAACAGGGAATTGGTGCTAAGCTGGGCCTGAAAGGGAATTGGTGTAAACTGGGCCTGAAAGGGAATTGATGCTAAACTGGGCCTGGAAAGGGAATTGGTGCTAAACTTGGCTTGTAAAGGGAATTGGTGCTAAGCTGGGCCTGAAAGGGAATTAGTGCCAAACTGGGCCCAGAAGGGACAGAGATGAGGGCAAAGCTCCCATTTTAGACCAAATCCTTTGCAAAATGGAAGGGAAGGACACTTCCAAGCTGGAGCACAGGAAAATGAGAAGGTTTTGCCTGGAGTGAGTGATCCAGGGAAAAGCAGATTCTTTGGGAGACCCTCGGGTTTGAGGTGGGAACAATCGGCGGGGGCACAATCCCAGCCAAACCCTTGGAATCCAAGAGGAAGACAGAGGGAAGGGGATAAAAGGCAGTGTGGGAGAGCCCTGGAAATGCCTCCCCACCACAGCCTGCTCGGGAACCTGGACTTTCCCAAGGTTTTTGGGGGAATTTACACACTGGGAATGTTCCCTCCTTGGAGCACCTGGGTGGTTGTAGTCCCTCAAGGCTTTGGTGGCTCTGCCAGGCCACGTTGCCCTGGAAATGAGTCCGTGGGATGTGCCCTTGGGATGATACTTGGGATGAGTCCTTGGGATGAGTCCTTGGGATGTGTCCTTGGGATGCGGGGAGCCAACGTGTGACCCCAAAAATTAATTTTCAAGTATGCTTTTTGTGCATTTGTGTTGTTGCCATTTAGGTGGAGTTGGACCAGGGCCCTTTAAATGTCCTGGCATTCCGTAGTTCTGGATTTCTGGGATCTTTGGGGATGGGGTTCTCTGTGTCCCTGACCTTCCCCTCCTGCTCTGAGCACTCTCAAGAAGTGGCATCCCAGGGATGGGGCTGTGACAGGCTGGGCTGGGCTGAGGGCGTGGGGGTTTTGCAGGTATTGGGGTGACCTTCGCTGGATGTCACCAAGGCCTCTCAGTCCCCTCTGCAGGACAGGGAGGGGAAGGAAAACAAAGGATTCAGAAGCTGAGAGGAAGAGAGGGAGAGATCCCTCCCTGATTCCATCATGGACACAACAGATGAAGCTTGGGGATATTCACTGTATTTATTCCCAACAAAATCAGAGCAGGAAGAAGAAGTAGAATGGATCTCAGCACCACCTTCCTGCTAGCCCTCCCTCCTTCCCGGGCTCCCCCTCCTTCCTGGGCTCTCCCTCTGCTATGGCAGGAGATGGGAATGGGGCTCACGGTCAGTCGGTCCCACGGTGCTCCTGCTGCTGCTGCTCCTCAGGCACAGCAGGCAGGGTCCTCTCCCCCCTGCCCGGCTCCCTCTTCCTCCCCGTGTACCTCTTCCCTCTCCCTTCATCCATTTCCCCCCTCCCCGTGTCCCTCTGTCCTTCCTCTGCCCGTGTCCCCTTCCCCCTCTCTTCTTGTCCCTCACCCCCTTCTCCCTGTCCCATTTCCACAAGCTCCTAACTGGGACTGGGACTGGGACTGGGACTGGGACTGGGACTGGGACTGGGACTGGGACTGGGACTGGGACTGGGACTGGGACCGAGACTGGGACTGAGACTGGGGCTGGGACTGGGACTGGGACTGGAGCTGGAGCTGGAGCTGGGACTGGGACTGGGACTGAGACTGGGATTCCTGCAGCATCCAGCACTGGCACCTCTAGTCCTCTTCCCAGGTTTTTTCCACCTCCTTTCCCAAATTTTTCAGCCTGGAGTTTGGCGGGGGGTTGCACGTTCACAGCTCTCATTCCCTCTGAAATTATGGATGGGGATTCACAACCTCTGTTCCAGCCTAACAATTCCTGGTTTATTACCAGGATCAATCAAATCAAACCCTGATGGCTTCCAAACATTCTCCTTCCTCGCTCCTGTTGTTATTTCCTTGTTTTTTATTAGGAGAGACAAGTTCTGGCTCCAGGAGATTTCCCAGCCAGTAAACAATGCCATTAAAAACAAATCAGGAGCCTTGTCTTCACGGATCCGGCAAATTCCCGCCCTTGGCTCCGCGTCTGTCACCGTGGGATGGGGACAGGGCCGTGGGTGGCACATCCAGGTGGTGCCCAACCGCTGCTCCTGCTGCCTTTGGGGCTTTTCCCTGGATTTGTGTCCCTGAATCCCAGCCTGGCTACTCCGGCCGGGAGGTGTGGGATCAGGAGGTGGCTCAGGGTGTGGGGATGTCACTGACACCAGGAGGAGTTTTCACCCATCCTTGTCCTGACTGCAGAGGGGCAGAGCTCTCCACGTTTTGGGGATCCATGATTTTCCTTTGGAATTCATTCCCCCTCTTTCCTCAGGGTTGATTTCCTGATGTTTTGGGGAACCAGGATTTTCCCTTGGAGTTCATCCCCTCCTTTTCACAGGGCTGAGGTCCCCACGTTTTGGACATCCAGGCTCTTCCCTTGGAACTCATTCCTCCTCTTTCCTCAGGGTTGACTTCTTGATGTTTTGGGGATCCAGGATTTTCCCTTGGGATTCATTCCCCACTTCTCATGGGTCTCATCTCACAGTTTGAGGATCGAGGCCAGATTCCTCTGCTCCAAAGTGCTGCTGATCCCTGTTTAGGGATCTTAAAATTCCTTCCAGCTGAGAGGGATGAGCGGCCTGGGATGTTCTTCCCACAGCCCCACTCCATGTTTGGAGTGTCAGCCCTGGGGGGAACTGGAACACTGGGAAAAGATCCCTGTCCTCTTCCCAATCTCTGCTTTTGTGCCTCTCTGCCTCTTCAGACTTTGGAATCTGTCTGGTCCTTGTCCCCTCCCCAGTGTCTGATCCCTGTCCCCTTTCCCGGTGTTTGATCCCTGTCCCCTTTTTCAGTGTTTGATCCCTGTCCCCTTTCCTGGGGTCTGATCCCTGTCCCCTTTCCCCGGTGTCTGATCCCTGTCTCCTTTCCCAGTGTCCGATCCTTGTCCCCTTTTTCAGTGTCTGATCCCTGTCCCCTTTCCTGGTGTTTGATCCCTGTCCCCTTTCCCAGTGTCTGATCCCTGTCCCCTTTCCCAGTGTTTGATCTTTGTTCCCTTCCTCTCTGGATCCCTGCACGCAATTCCCACCTCCCAGGCCCCATTCCCAGCCCCACGTGGAAATTCTCTCCCACAAGGAACCAGGAACAAAACTGGAATATTTAATGCACAGTTTAGCTACAAACTGGGAGCCTCTCTGGAATGTTTTTTTCCAGGTCCTGGCAGAGCGTTTTCCAGTCTGGCTGTGAGGGGAGGGCTGGGAATTCTGTGCAGGGAAAAAGGCACTTCCCGAGCTCCTGAATTTTTCATGGGTGCCCCACATGACAAAGTGCTGCTTGTAAATCCATCCATTATCCCTTATTTTCTCATCCATAATTGAACAGCCTCTCAGCCAACAAAGAGGGAATTTACAGAGATGCTTCCCCCTGGATCCTCCCAGCCCCTGGAGCAGCTCCTTCCTCCTCAGGCTGCTGCTGGGTGGGGACAGGGCCTCTTTGGGGATGGTTTTCCATGGCTGCAGCTGGAGAAATCCCTGTTGGAGGTGGCTGGAGGTGTTCCCAAGGCTCTGCCCTTCTCCCAAATCCTGTTCCCACCATTCCTGGTTTCTGCCTCCAACCCTGGCCTGGGACTGCTCTTGGACTTTGATTTTTGTGGATTTTTCCACCACAGGAGCAGCCCTGGCTCAGCTCTGTCCAGCCAGGGCACCCCAGGGTGCTGCCACATTCTGCCACATTCCCTGTGCTGTGCCGTGGGAATGGGAATTGGAGCACTTCTGGTGTCCTTGAGGTCGGGGTTTGGGTGGGAATTTACGAATGAGCTGGAAATGGACAAATTCTGCTGCTTCCATCCCTTATTTAGAGAATCCCAAGAGAAAAAGGCTCCGGGGGGCTTGGGAAGGCCCTTGGCAAGGAGGGGGATGTGAAAGGTGCTGGAAAATGGAATTCAGGCTGGTTCAGTGAAAATTTCTGTTGGAATTGCACTTCTGATTAATCCAGATCAAAGCAGCTTCCCAGAATCTCGGCTGTAGGTTTAACTGGGAAAATCCAACTGTGCCTGAAATCCCAGTGCCCTGGAGGTGTTCGGAGCTGTTGCTGGGGATTCAGGGATTTGGGATCTGCAGGGTCCATGCAGAGGGGAGTTAAGAGCAGAGCAGTGCCATGAATGTTCCCTGGAGGGCTCCTCTCCACATTTATTTTGGGATCAGCTTGTTGGGATTTTCCTGGTGGCTGCTTCCCCTCTTCAGGACATTCCCGTGCCTGCCCCAAACCCTGCTGGGGTTATTCTCACAGATCCTGCTCGTGGAAACTCCTGCTCACAGTGCTTCTGCTCCTGAGCAAAGATTTGGGGTTGGATGGTGAAATTCCAGCTGGGAATTCAGGAATTACAGCCATTAATTACCCTAATGAACAACCCCCCCCTGGGGACCTCTGGATGACCAATGTCCTCCATGGAATGTGGGAAACCAGGACAAACCTGCACCTGAGCAGTCCCAGCCCTGGACTTGGGAAAAAACACTGGGATATTCCCTTCCAAAAAAGAGCCAAAGGTGGGATCTCCTCACCTAGGAGATCCTCTCCACTTTGCCCCTCTCCTGTCCCATTTTCCAGGAGGGGATGGGTGGAAAAAAGGGATTTGTGCTCTGCAACCTTCCCGGCTTTGCCTGAGGTTTTCCTGCTCTTTGCTGAGTGCTGGGAATGTCCAGGGAAGGACACGCATCCCGGAGGGGACCTGGTGGGGATTTCAAGCAGGCTGAGGAAAAGGGAGGATGAAGCACAGGTTGGGAAAGCTGGGAGCTGCTGCACTTCCATCCCGACTGTGGGGCCAGGAGCTCATCCCTGCAGGGAGCCAGCCCTGCCCTTCCTGCGGGGACAGCGCCACAACCCAGGGGAACAGCCCTGGGGGAATGTGGGAGCAGCCTGGATGGGGCAGGAATGTGGGAGCAGCCTGGATGGGGCAGGAATGCGGGATCAGCCTGAGTGGAAAAGAAATGTGGGATCAGACTGGGTGGAACTGGGATGTGGGATCAACCTGAGTGGAACAGAAATGTGGGATCAGCCTAGGTGGCTCAGGAATGTGGGACCCACCTGTCCCCCTGCAGGACCTGAGCAGGACCCAAGCTCAGAGCCTGGAGCAACCCCTGGAGCAGCCCTGGGGATCCCAGATTACAGCGGCTCCAGCTGCTCAGGCACAGCCGTGTCAGGAGCCGCTGCCAGGGCCTCGGCAATCCCGGAGGGAGAAATGAAGGAATTCTTTCACCTGATGGGAACGGCTGCCTGGTTTTGCTGCAGGCACAGAGGGAGTCTGGGAGCGCCAAATCCGGGCCAGGTTGCAGGAGGGACAAACATTTCAGGAAAAAGGAATTATTGGAGAAGCTGAGTAGGGAAAAATGCAAAGTTGGGAGCAGGAGTCCCCCAAATCAGTGACCTGGGAGTGGCCCCACCCCACCTTCATCCCAGAGCTCCAAGGAACACCAGGGATGTCACTGAGGATTCCAACACTCGGATCCTTCCAGGACTGCAGCTGGGATCAGCCTCATCTCCCTGTTCCAGCTCTGCTTCACAATTTTCCCAGATGGAACCCTGGGCTGTCCTGATCCATGGCTCTGGGGCTGCTCCAGAGCTCAGGAAGAGCAGGAACCCTGCGGAGTGGGAAGATATTGGGAATATTCCTGCCTGGAATAAGAATGGAGAGGCTGGGACACGCAGGGAGGAGGGGAGGGAAATGTTTCCGATGGTGTTAGACACAAAACCCATTAATTTGGGTGTGTTCTGACGCAGTCAAGGAAATGGCCACTGCAGCTCCCAGAAATTCCTGGAGCTGCAGCTCCCAGAAATTCCCTGAGCTAAAGGATCATCATGGAGCTCTTGGAGTGGAGAAGGCAACAAAACCTTCAGACACCGCCAAGGCATGGAAGAGGAATCGTTACAAGACTTCCCAGTGGGATGAGGTCGGGCTGGGATTGGGGTTGGACTCTTCCCACCCAAACTGATACAAAACAAGGACAATTTTCCTGCTGGAAATTCCCATTAATTGCCTCTAATTGTGTCCTTGCCGCAGGCTCGGGGGGAGGAGCAGGGAAATGGACCATGGAATGTCCTTCACAGCTGGTGATTCCTGGGAATGATGAAGTGCTGGCCCTTGGAGCATCCCTTGGGATGCAGGAGCCTCCCAAAGCCTGGGAATGACGGAGGAACGGGAGAGGTGCTTGGGTGACCTTGAGCAAGTGGAGGCCACTCCAAGAGCATTTCCTGGGTGTTTTCCTGGTCCTTGTGGGAACAGAGCCATGGGAGCTGCTCAGGGATGGGGTGGCTGGGCCATAAATCCAGGAATGTGCTCTGGCCTGGCCTCCAACCCTCTCCCTGCCAAGCTGAGCTCTCCCATTCCCCAAAAACACGGCTGCACTTCAGAAATCCCTTCTCAGAGCTGGATCTGCTCCTGCTTTTCCTCCTGAAACATTCCCATGGGATTTTCCTCACTGGCCCAGGCCTGGGGCCCTGCTGCCCAGCAGGAATGACCTGTGGAGCTCCAAGGGGGTCATCCCTTGGCATGGCAATTCCAGCTTTGTTTGGTGGATTTGTGGCTGAGGATGAATTTCCAGAGCTGCATGAGGACACAGTGGGAGAGGAAAATGAGGGATAAGGGATGAGGAAGAGCCCTGGGAAGCTCCCGGGATGGGCTTTTCCTGGGATCTGCCCTCCCACTCGGGATGAGGGCAAGGCAGGAACGACACAGCCTGGCCGTTTCCACAGGACCAGCTTTAATATCAGTCAGGAGAACGAGGAGAAAGAACAAAATCCAGGAATGGCAAGAGAAGGAAATTCCAAAAATTCCCCCCCAAAAAATGAAAAAAGAGATGAAGTTAGCCCAGGGCAGTGCTGCTCCTGGACCCTCCAGGTGGAGGAGCAGAGCTGGGATGATCCACAGGAGCTCCTTGGGATCCTCCCCGGGGCTGGGATGATCCAAGGGAGCTCCTCGGGCTGAGCTCGGGATTCAGCCCAGCCTCCCCTGGAGGATGTGAGCGGGAGAAGGATCCGCGAGTGGTGACTTGTGGGTCTCTTTTAGCTGGAACCCTCAGCCTGCAGCGCTGGGGATGGAGAACTCTGGGCTGCTCCTCTGGCACTGAAACCCAGCGACTGCAAGGAGGAACAGAGCTGAGAGAGGCAGCGGGGAATTGCAGGGCCAGGAGAAGCCCTGGCATGCAGCACTTGGGATATTTGGGATGCTTCCTCTGAGATTTGCTGCTGCTGCTGCTGCCTGAGGACAATTCCAAAAAATGTCCTGTCCCTCCATGCTGTGCTCCAAGCCCCTCTCCAGCTCTCCTGGAGCCCCTTTAGGCACTAGAAGGGGCTCGGAGGTTTCTCTTGAGCTTCCCTTTTCCAGGTGAACATTCCCAGCTCTCCCATCCCGGGAGCTGCTTCCAAGGTTGGAGCGCCCCCGGCCCCCCCAGGAGGAAAGGACAACAGGAGTCAGGTCCAAGGCGCCTCTCACTTTGGGCAGAGTATATTTAGAATTTATATTTTTATATTATTTTTATATAATTTTAATGCATAGCGAGTTTCTTCTTCTTCTTTTTTTTGTATTTTTTTATTTTTTAATAGATTTTTTAAATAATTTTTTTCCATCTTTTTTTTTCCAGTCTTTTTTTTTTCCCAGTATTTTTTCCCCAGTATTTTTTTGTTTTTTCCATCTTTTTTTTTTTTTTTCTTTCCCCCCCTCCCCCGGTGCAAACCTGAGCTGGGTCCCTGTTTTCCCTGTGCAGTTTTTCCTTCCTTGGGATGGGCACTGTGGTGGGGAGGGGTCAGCAGGCGATTTCCTCCAGCGTCCCCAGCGGGGCCTGCAGGGGCACGGTCACAGTGTGGCTCAGGCTCTCCGAGTGGTTCGGCACTGGATCACAGGTGCTCTGCCGATGGAAAAGCAGGGAATGCCTCACTGGGGGCCGCTGGGTGCTCCCTGCCCATCCCTGACACAGCTCAGCCCCAAAAAGTTTTCCTCATTGGAACAAAATTGGCACAAAGCCACAGAAAGGTCCCTCAGGAGTTTTGGGCGGCGGGTCAAACTGCTGGGCTTGGATAAAGGGAAATCCAAACAAACAAAAAGGCTGAGGGAGAGGAGTGCAGCCACAATTCCCTGGCTGGGTCTGGGGGTGTCAGAGCCTGAAACAGCCCCAAGCACTGATAGAAAGTTTTCCCAGTGTAACAAAACCAGCACAAAGCAGCTCCAGAAAGTTCCCCAGTGAATTTTGGGTTGTGGGTCAAACTGCTGGGCTTGAGTAAAGGGAAACCCAGCCTTCTATGAGCTCAAACAAACAAGGCTGGGGCTGGGTAAAGGGAAACCCAGCCTTCAATGGGCTCAAATAAACAAGGCTGGGGCTGGGTAGAGGGAAATCCAAACAAACAAAAAAGGCTGGGGGAGAGGAGTGCAGCCACAATTCCCCGGCTGGGTCTGGGGGTGTCAGAGCCCGGAACAGCTCAGCCCCAAACACTGATAACAAAGTTTTGCCATTTATAACAAAACCTGGATGAAGGAGCTACAAACAAGGCAGCCTCCCCAGAGACACCTGCCTGGGACTCTGGGCTAAAAGTGAAACCACTGGGAGCAGAGAAAGGGAAAACCCTTTCCTTAATCATCTCAGGCCTGGGAACAAACAAACAAGGCGGAGGGAGAGGAATGCATGGAGCAGAAATGGAGCAGAGACCCTTCCTGGCTGGGTTTGGGGTGGGGGAGAGCACAGACTGCAGAGAACAGATTTACACAGAGCCCCCCAGGAAAGGAGGGATGAGGTTTTGGGGATGTAACCTCTGCTCAGGGACAGGGAAGCCCATCCTGCCTTACACAACCCGGCTGTGGAGCCCCCACACCAGGGGACATTCACGGGAGAGGCAGCTGGGGGGTCAGAATCCAGCACAGACCCCCCAAAGTGTTCCCCAGAGTCACTGCTGAGGCACCACAGGCCTGCAGGGATACACAAACCTGGAGTCTGTGAAAGGGACAGGGACAAACTCCCCCTGTCCCCACGGAGGCACCTGGCCATTCCCACCTGGGTGTTCCCACCCGGCCATTCCCAGCTGACCATTCCCACCTGGCCATTCCCACCTGGCCATTCCACATGGCCATTCCCACCTGACCATTCCCAGCTGGGCCCAGCACACACTCACCCATGGAATCCCTGCTTTTCAGGGCCACCTTGCACACCAAGGCCAGCTGGAGAGGATCAACGCAGCATCCTTGGGATCCACAGATGATCCTCTCCTTACCCTGTCTCTGTCACTCTTTCTGTCCCCCCAGCACTTTTCTGATTCTCTCCCTTGCTTTCTCTCTCTCATATTTACCACCCAATAAACCCTGTGCTATTGTACCTGCACGAGGTCCTGTTTGCACCTAAATTCGGGCAGAGGCTTTCCTGATAATTTCAATAACCGGATGTGACCCATTTGAGAAGAGCTCCCGAGTCCCCAGGGAATCTCCCCTCCTCCTTACCACGTTCTCATCATGGCTCCCGTCCTCTTCCTCTTTTCCAAGAAGGTCCAATAATTTCTCCTTGATCAGCTGCGAGAGGAGGGAGCTGGGGTTAAGGTGGGAAGAGGCTGCAGTGGACAGGGAGCACTGGGATGGGCTGGGGGTGGGGGTGCATTCCAGAGGTTTGGGAGGAGGAGGAGGATGCTCCAAGGGCTGTGCCATGGAAAGGCTGGGAGAGCTGGGGGTGCTCACCTGGAGAGGAGAAGCTCCAGGGAGAGCTCAGAGCCCCTTGCAGGGCCTGAAGGGGCTCCAGGAGAGCTGGAGAGGGACTGGGGACAAGGCATGGAGGGACAGGACACAGGGAATGGCTGCCAGTGCCAGAGGGCAGGGCTGGATGGGAGATTGGGCAGAAATTGTTCCCTGGAAGGGTGGGCAGGCCCTGGCACAGGGTGCCCAGTGCAGCTGTGGCTGCCCCTGGATCCCTGGCAGTGCCCAAGGAGCAGCCTGGGACAGTGGGAGGTGTCCCTGCCATGGCAGGGGTGGCACTGGGTGATCCTTGCAGTCCCTTCCAACCCAAATCCTCCAGGATTCTCTTATGAGGAATAAAACGCATGAAAATTCTATTTTTGGGACACTTTTGGGGTTCAGGGAAAGCTCCCAGCTCTGTCAGCTCCATTTCCCTTCTCAGCCCTTTCATTTTCCTGCTGCTGCAGGATTTGGCTTCCAGGGAAATGCCATAAAACTTGGGACGTGTTTTACTGGAAAACTTCCACTGGGAGAAAAGAGAAATAAACCCAACCAGAAGAGAGCTGAAATCCTGAAATCCCCCCAAATTGGGTCAGTTTTAAGGAATGTGGATCCTGGCTGGTGCAGGGAAGTGTGGTGGGAATTTGGGACCATGAGGAGGATGGAGTTCAGCACAAGATCCCAAAAAAGCCTCTTTATGGTCAATATTTCCTCCAAATTTGCCCATCCATGAAAAAAAACCAAACCAAAACCAAACCTGTTTGCTGTCATTCCCAGAATCTCCAAGTATTTTAACTGAAAACTCAAATTTTTGAGGTGCTGACTCCCTGCTCCCATCCTTTGTGAAACTCTAAAATTTTGAGGCATTTTATTCCTTTTTTTTCCTGGCTGGTGGAGGTTAAACATTTGGGAATGTGAAGATTCCCTTGTGAGGCATCCCCAGAGAGTTTCTCTGAGGGGACAAAATGAATTTTAAGCCCAAATAAGAAAAAGAGGAAAGAAAAGAGAACAGCAAAAAACGTACATCTGACAAATTTGATCAGCCAATATCGAAGAAAGGAGGAAAACAGAGAGGAAAATCCCAAATATTTGAGGTTTTTTTTTAATGGCCTACTGAGGAAAAATCCCAAGGAAATCCAGGAAAAGGCAAATTTAATAAAATATTTGGGTATCCAGGCCCAGTTCTAAATTCAATCACAGCTTTTGTTGCTCTCTGAGCTTTAGGCCTGGAATTTCCCCCTATTTTTCATTCCCGATTAATGGCACCAATGCTGGAGCTGCCCAGGAGGAGTTGGGATGGGGGGATTGTCTGAAAATAGAAACATATAAGGTCAGCATCCCCCAAAACGGAAAATGATTGGATTTGAGGTGAGTTCAGAGCTGGGATCGTGGGATGTGACCCTTCCCTGGAATGGGACACGTCCGCAGCCTGGATGGGGTCACATTAAATCCACAGCCACGGGAAACTTTCACATCCCATGGGAATAAAACTCCCTGTCCCAATCCTGAGCTGGGGCTGCGGGAGAGCTGGTGGGGCAGCTTGGAAATCTGGGATTTGGGGAAGGGGAGGGGCTCTGGGATCCCCAGGGAACAGAAAAGCCAGGGATTGGAGGCAGCAGGAGGGGCAGGAATTGCAAATCCAGGCACAAGGAAGCATCAGGAATGGAAAACTCAGGGATGAGGGGGTTCCAGGATGGGAAATCCCAGTCTGAGGGGTTCCAGGATGGAAAATCCCAGTTTGAGGGGTTCTAGGATGGGAAATCCCAGTATGGGGGGTATCAGGAGTGGTAAATCCCAGTTTGAGGGGCTCCAGGATGGGAAATCCCAGTCTGAGGAGCTCCAGGATGGGAAATTCCGGCTTGAGGGGGCACCAGGAGTGGGAAATCCCAGTCTGAGGGGCGGGACAGGCCTTACCTCGTACAGGTAATCGAAGAGCTCGAGGATGGTGAGGATGCTGGCCCCGATGAACAGCCCCATCTGGCCACCAATGTCACCTGCAGGGGACAGCGCCGTGAGACCTCCTGGGCCCAAAAAATCTGGGAAAAATTCCCCTCTGGAGCGGCAGCACCTCCCAGGAACAGGGTTGGACCCCAAAATGGAGTGCTCCAGGCTGCAGCCCAGGAATCCCCGTTCCCAGGGTGGGGAAGGAGCTGGGAACAACGGCTGTCCCTGGTAAAAATCAGGAAGGGAGGTGCCCTGGGATTTTTGGGAAGCATCTCCTGGCTCTGCTGGAGTGTGAGGGTGAGGGAGGAACCTTGAGGAGAGGAGATTCCCAGGATTCTGCTGGGAAGCTAACTGGGATGTGGTGCCCAGGGAAGGCAAATTCCATGGATTTTGCTGGAAAACAGCCCTGGATTGACCCCCAGAGCAAAGGCACCATTGGGGGTGGGGAGGGGCCTTTTCCAGGGGTATCCATGAGACACAGAGAGAGGGAAGAGGAAGAAGTTTGGGAGCAAAGTGAGGACCCAGAATGATCCCAGGGGATGTTCTGGGTTTGCACCACAGGGAATCCCCTGGAGGCTTTGAGCCTGGGAAAAACATTCTGGGGTGAGATTTCCCAAAGCTCCAGAGCCTTGAGAATGAGGGTCCTGTGAGGTGCAATGGGGTCAGAGAGGTTCCAGCAGCCTCCTCTTCCTCCCTGGGATTCCTGGAGAAGCCCCAGGAGGTGCAGAAGGGCTCCTGAAGGAGCTTTTGGCAGGGCCACCCTCCCACGTGGGGTGACACAGGGACAACTCAGTGTCCCCACTCTGGGGTACCCGGGATGCTGAGCACTCCCAGCATTCCAGAGGGATCCAGGGATTTGGGGTGGCTCAGGGGGCCTGCAGGGCTGGAGGAGCTCATCCCCACCCCAAACCTAGTGAGGCCAACCCCAAATCTGCAGCTGGGACCCCAAAGCTGGAGCTGCTTTTGACCTTGGGGTCTCCTGCAGCCCCTCCGTGAGGCACCCAAAGGCCAAGGGCCCAGGCTGGGCTGGAAAAGGTTGATTTGGAGCTGGGAAGAGGTGATGGGAGCTGGTTTTGGGATGTCCCCCACCACAGAGGGCACCCAGCACCCGCCCAGCCCTGAAATATCTAAAAAATGGGAGCAGGCAGGAACAGAGCAGAAATCTCCAAACCCTGGGGTGCTTGGAGCAGGCAGGATTGGAGCAGCTCCTTTGAACCTTTCTCCTTCACCTCCTGCTGGAAAGGATGAATTTGGAGCAGGGAAGATGTGATTTTGGGATGTCCTCCCCAACACCCTGCCCAGAGGGCACCAGAGGCAGCACCCAGCACCCACCCAGCCCCAAAATCTCCAAAAAATGGGAGCAGGCAGGAATAGAGCAGAACCTTCCATGGATCACCTTCTCCGTGAAATACTCGACGGCCGAGAGCTCAGGCCTGGTTGGAAAGGATGGATTTGGAACAGGGAAGAGGTGATGGGAGAGGTGATTTTGGGATGTCCCCAACACACTGCCCAGGGGGCACCACAGGGAGCAGAATCCCCAAAAACTGGGCTGCTGGGAACAGGCAGGGATAGAGCAGCTCCAGAACCTTCCATGAACACATGGGGACACTCCTAGGATGCCATGGTGGGATGAGGAAAGCAGGGATGGGGCCTTGCTGGGGGTTTTGAGGCTGTGAGGCCCTCCCAGACCAGCACAGGCCCCAAACTGGTCCCAGTCCCCCCTTACCAAGTAAGGCTGCCACTTCATAGGCTTTCTTCTGCTCAATGGTCTCATAGTTGAGTGCTTCAAAAAAAATGTCCAGCACGAGAATATTCTCTCTGTGGAAACGGGAAAAACGTCAGCCCAGGAGCCCCTGGTGGCTCAATCCTTTGGGTTAAGGAAAAATGGGATTTTGGGGCTTTATTCCCTTCTTTGTCCAGATTGTTCCTCTCTCTGGGGTCCTCAGAACCCACAGAACTTGGAGCTGGTGCAAAGCAGGAGCTCAGGGCACCCTGGGAGACTTTGGAAAAGCTGCAAAAGGTTTCCCCAGGATTCCACAGGATCTTGGATCTCACTTTGCTGGGAATTCTTTTCTTGGGTGGTAATTCCTGGCTGGGAGGGTGGGCAGGCCCTGGCACAGGGTGCCCAGAGCAGCTGTGGCTGCCCCTGGATCCCTGGCAGTGCCCAAAGCCAGGCTGGACATTGGGGCTGGGAGCAGCCTGGGACAGTGGGAGGTGTCCCTGCCATGGCAGGGGTGGCACTGGGTGATCCTTGCAGTCTCTTCCCATCCACACCATTCCGGGATTCTGTGAAGCAGAATCCAAGGGATCTGAAACAATTCTCACTTCCCACACACAGCAATCCTATGCCCAGGGCTGGGAGAGCTCCAAGGCCGTGGCTGCCTGAGGACCTCAGTTCAGAGATACAAATCTCCAACAAGACCAGCAAAACAGGGAATTTTTGCACTTTTTTTTTGGTGGGAATGGAAGATTCCTATGAGGATAACCCCAGGGAAGGAACTCAGGTTGTTCTACTGAGAAAAAGTCTACCTCATCTCTTCCCGGTTTTCACTCTGCTCTTCCCTGGAGGACATCCCTGTGCTGGGGATGGATTGGCCAGGACTGGGCACTTCCCAGACATTTTCTCCCAAAAAACCAAAGGAATCCAGGTCCTTTCCCACTCACGAGATGTATTTTTCCGACTTGTTGAACTTCTTCTCCAGGTACTTGGCCGAGGTCTTGCTGGGGATCTTGACCATGGAGAGCTCCTTGTTGTACCTGGTGAGGTTACAAGGGGTCCTGCAGATGCAGTAATTGCTGTCCTTCTCTGCCAGGAGACCTGCGGGGGGGGCAGCCATGGAGCTCATGGGGCAGGGACAGGGCGGGGTGGGATCCCATGGAGCAGGGACACAAGTGGGGTGGGATCCCTTAGAGCAGGGTGGGATCCCGTGGAGGAGGGATACAGAACAGGGCGGGATCCCATGAAGCAGAGATAAGGAGCAGGGTGGGAGCAGGGATTATCCCTCCCAGAAAGGGGCCAGGGGGCCACTCTGGGACATTTCTCTCCCAGTTCATCCCAGTTTCCACCACTTGGAGAGGCCTCTTGCTGGAAGCCACACTTTGTTACCAACAGCAGCTGGGGGAACTCATGGCTGAGTGTCCCAAATCCAGGCTGGGAATGGGTTCCTCCATCCCAAACCCAAACCCAGCCCAGAGGGGCTCCTGGGGGTCTCCTGATCCCAAGGTTTCTGTGCCCCATGAAGAACCAGGAGAAACTCCATCCCAGGGTGCATCTAGCACTTCCCAACAACCTGGGGCTAATCCCATCCCGGTCCAGGCTGCAGATCCCCCTGTTCCTGCCAGCCAGGAGGATCCAAGCTGCTGGAACTCCCCCGATCCAGGGATTCCCCGGTACTCACTGAGCGCGGGCTCTGCGCATTCCTTGTACTGCTCCGGGGTGCAGAAGGGAGCGTCCCCTGCAGGGACAGGACAAAGCCATCACAGGGGGACCCGGGAACATCCTTGCAATCAGGTGACCCTGCTGTCCCCACCTCTGCCTGCCACAAGGGCCTCTTCCTGCGGGAGCTGCTGGAGCAGCACCCAGGGGAGGCACTGCAGCTACAAAGGGTGGGATTTGATCATCTTGGAGGTCTTGTCCAGCCCTAATCAGACCCAGGTCTCTCTCCCATGGCTTGCCCCTGTTTCACAGGGAATCAAGGAATATCTTGAGCTGGAAGGGACCCCCAGGAATAAAAACCCAGCCCCAGGCCCTGCCCAGACCCCCCAACAACCCCACCCTGGGCATCCCTGGCAGTGTTGTCCAAACGCTCCTGGAGCTCTGGCAGCCTCGGGGCCGGGACCATTCCCTGGGGAGCCTGGGCAGTGCCCAGCACCCTCTGGGGTAGTACCTTTCCCTGATCTCCATCCCAAACCTCCTGTGACACAACCCCAGGCCATTCCCTGGGTGCTGTCTCTGTCACAGGGAGCAGAGGTTGGAGCTGCCCCATGAGGATATTGAGGAGCTCACTGAGCTTTCCCTCAGCCTCCTCTGCTCCAGCTGGACATTCCCAGTGCCCCCCAGCTGCTCTGTGTGTGCCCCCTCCAGACCCTTCCCCATCCTTGTGTCCCTCCTTTGGACCCTCAGGAGTTCTCTGATGCCTTTTTCATTTTGTGGTGCCCAAAACTGCCCCAGAACTGGAGGCGAGGCCACCCAGCCCAGAGCAGGGTGGGACAGACAATCCCTCCCTGTTCCTCTGCTGTCCCTGATCCCCCTGGACAGGGATGGCCCTGCTGCCTCAGGCCCAGCCTTTCCCAAAGCCACCTTCCCTCAGGTCCCCCCAGCCCAGCCCAGGTGTCCCACCTGGCATGTGCACCATCCTGCAGTTGCAGTTCTCGACGATGTAGCGGGTCTCGCAGTCGATCCTGCAGGCGGTGACGCTGTACACCGGGAAAAACGCCAGCCCCAGCTCCGGGGAGCGGCACTCACCCCACGGCGGGGGCAGGTATGTCAGCTGGGGACAGGGACAGGGGTCAGCTGGGGACAGCGACAGGGACATCAGCTGGGGACAGGGACAGGGGTCAGCTGGGGACAGGGACAGGGGTCAACTGGGGACAGGGACAGGGACATCAGCTGGGGACAGGGACAGGGGATTCTGCTGGGGACACGGCAAAAATAGGGATGCCAGCTCTGGGATAGGGATGGGACAGGGACATCAGCTGGGGCCAGGGCCAGGGCCAAGACCAGAGAGAGGGACAGGGGCACAGACAGGGCCATCTCCCCTGTCCCAGGAGCTCCTCTGTTGCAGGGCAGCCACTCAGGTCCCTCAGGGCATCCCCCCTCCCAGGAGCTCCCCAATTCCTGGGATTGCTCACTCAGGACAAGCTGTCCCTAAGGAGCTATTCCGGTGCCACCAGGGCGATGCTCCCAGGTGACAGGGAGGTGACACTCCCAGGTGACAGTGAACATCTCTGAGTGGGAGTAACTGTGGAAGGATTGGCTGGAATTTCCACCTGGCACACTCCACTTGACAAACTGGAAAAGCTCCACCAAAGTTCCCCCAAGCAGGAAAACCTTCTGCCCATTCCCTGGAAATGTGGGGAGTTTTCTCCCAGCTGCTGCTCCCAGCCTGGCACTGCAATCCCTGGGTTTAAATCCAGGGGAATCCATCCCTAAGGGCTCCCATGAATCCCTTCCTGGCCAAATCTGGACTGAAACCTCAGGAAAAGCCTTTCCATCCAAAGCCTTGATCCCATGGAACTGCTGAACTCATTGGATTCCTGCTCTCCATGGCACTGGAGCTGCTGGAACACCAGGAAAGGCACCCCAAGGACCCGGGGAGCAGGAACAGGAGGGATGGAGCACACCCAGCCTTCAGCCATGGGAAGAGACTTCCTTGGGCTTGATCCCCTCCAGATCCTCCTCCTCCTGAGGGAATCCCTTTCCTTTCTCCCAGATTTTCCCAGTTTGAGGGTGTTGGGAGCAGCTGGATGTGGAGCTGCTCCCTCCACCCTGCCCTGCTGCCTCCAGAGCGGGAACAAACCACACCAAAGCAGCAGGAGAAGGGAAATGGCAGCAGGGACATCTCTGCCCTCGGATCCTGCAGGAATTGTGCTCCCTGGCAGCTTCCCAAGGGTGGAGAAATCCAGCTCCAGCCTCTAATTGAGGGTGACAAACTCCCGGCCCGGCCCTTTTGCAGTCATTAATAATTAATTAATGAATTAAACGTTTCCCCAACCCTCCTGATCCCGGCTTTCTCTGGGATTGCCAGGATCAGCTCCCAGCTGGCAGGTGCTCAAAGGGGAAGGAAAAAATTGAAACTCCTTGGAAGCTGGATGGATCCTGCTTGTCCCAAATGCCAGGAAAAGAGGGGATGAGCTTGGGAGGCCTGGAGAGAAGAGATCCCAGGGGCCGGGGAGGATCAGCTCCTGCCACAGCCTTTCCTGGCCACATTCCTGCCTTTCCACACTGCTCCGGGCATGCAGCCTCCAGAGCTGTGCCTGCAGTCACAGAGGTCATTCCTGCAATCAACTGGAAGTGCTATCCCTGTTTTTCCTGCCTGTTTCATTTTATCAAACAGGGACAGGTGGTGGAGATGATCCCAGCACGAGGTTGGGGCAGTTCCATGAAATCCTGGAATATTCTGAGTTGGGAGGGATCCCACAAGGACTGACCCTGCCCAGACCCCCCAACAACCCCACCCTGGGCATCCCTGGCAGCGCTGCCCAAACACTCCTGGAGCTCTGGCAGCCTCGGGGCCGGGACCATTCCCTGGGGAGCCTGGGCAGTGCCCAGAGCCTTTCCCTGCCCATTTTCCTCGGGGATGGATCCAGCACCGATTCCTGCCCAGCCCCTCTCATGTGGCTGATGGCACCAAACTCCAGCAGTCCCAAGAAAGGATCCAACCCCTCCCTGAACATCCCGACCCCACCTGGGCTGGGTTTCCTTTGATCCCAATGAAACCAGAACCAGAACCCTCTGCTCCTTAATGAGGCCTCCAAAAGCAGCAACTCCATGGAATTTCCATCCCAGGCAGCTCCAGCCTTTGTGAAACGCTGGAAAGCCCAGAGCAGCCACGGCTGATGAATCCCAGCTCCCAGTTAATGGTGCTGGAATTGTCTGTTGGCATCTCCAGCTCCCTGTCCCCTCCCATTTGCTCCCTTCCTGAGGAGTTGATTTTAAGGGATGAATTTAACCCTTCCAGCCCCTGGGAGCTCCCTGGGAGCAGGACCTGGGGATGTTACAGAGTCCATGAAAAATGGGATTTTGGAGCTCCAGGATCCTTCTTTGCAAATCCAACAGGAACAGCAATTGAAACCTCCTGGAGACCCATGGAAGTCCAGGGCAGCCCCTCTGGAACCTCGTCCCAGGTTTGCTTCCACTCCTGCTCCCCCTGGATGAGCTGGGGCCGTAGCTCAGGGTGCAAACTCAGCCTTAAATTCCCAGTAACATGGAATTAGGGAATTACAAAGGTTGGAAAAGCCCTCTGAGATCGAGTCTGGCTGTTCCCTCAGGAACGGGGGGCCACCACTGCCCCATGTCCCCAAATGTCACATCCACATGGATGAAATCCCTCAGGGATGGGGATTCCCCACTGCCCTGCTCCAAGAAACTCTGTCTCTCCTCCTGCCCATTCCCATGGCACATCCTGAGGGAGCCAGACCATTTCCCCTCATTTTCTTGGACAATTCTGGCTGGATTTGTTGGATCAGTTCCCAAACTTCGGCAGAGGTGCCCAGGTTGGGGGGTGTGGTGGGAGTTGGAGTCTGAAGTTTTCCTGTCCTCACTTTCTCACCTTTTTTTAAAATCCTCTTTTCCACAGGGTACAGGGGGAGCAGGAAACCCAAACCATTCCCTCATCCTTGGATCTGATGGCTCTTCCCAACCTCCCCTCCCAATCTCTGCCTCATCTCCATCCCTTCCCTCCAAACCCATTTTCCTTTGCATCCATTCCCGATTCACTCCCAACCATGTTTTCCAACCAAAACCCCTCCCCTGCCCTACAAATCCAAGGTTTTCCTCCATCTCCTGCTTCCAACTGCTCCTGTGCCATGAAGATTTTGTGGGGTTGGTTTTATGGGATCTCCTTGTTGAATTAATTCTGACTTTAAGGACAAACTGGAGGGAATCCACTGGGAGAGTTTGGGGGATTGAGGGAAACAAAGAAATCAGCGGGTGAACGTTTTTCCAGGAGGAGTCAGGAGAAAATGCTCAGAGCAAGGGTTGGGAAACATAAATCCATAGAATTATGGAATGGTTTGGGTTGGGAGGGACATTAAAGTTCATCCAAATCCAACCCCTGGGACACCTCCCACTGTCCCAGGCTGCTCCCAGCCCCAATGTGCAGCCTGGCCTTGGGCACTGCCAGGGATCCAGGGGCAGCCACAGCTCTGGAAAATCCAACCCAGGGTCTCCCCACCCTCCCAGCCTGGAATTCCTTCCCCATATCCCATCCATCCCTGTCCTTTGGCAGTGGGATCCATTCCCTGTGTCCTGTCCCTCCATCCCTTGGGAATTGTCTCTCTCCATTTTTCCTGCAGCCCCTCCAGGTCCTGGAAGGTCACAGTTGGGTCACTCCTGGTGTCTCCTCCAGGATGAACAATCCCACTTTTTTTTTAGGCAGGAAACATCTCCCTTGGCCACCAGTCCAGGAGCAGCTTGGCCTCTTTAACCCATCCACCACATTTAATGGACAAACTTCCTGCTGGAATTGCTTTTTCAGGAGTTTTTCTTGCTGACTCAGCACTCCCAAGCCAGATACTGCCAGGTCCCTCCCAGGACACTCCCGAGGTCATTCCTGCATTAACTCCCAGAGTGGGAAATGCATCCCCAAAGTGTCTCCCTGCAGGAACTGTGGGGCTCAGCCACTGCAGCAGGAGGAGCAAAGCTGATTTAATTCCCATTTTTCCAGACCCAGAGCTCATTGGGAAGGGAGATTCAATGGGATCCCAAATAGGGAGCCAGAGCTGCCTCTGGAAAGGGGGATTTTGGGGAGCTCTGATTGGAAAGCCAGGATTTATCTCCCTGATCCCAAGATATGAATCCTCACTGGTGCTGAGCAGCTGCAGCCCTGGCAAGGCAGGAAATCAGGGAGCAAAGCCCAGGGAATGCTTTGACTTCCAGAGTGGGATGGGGAGGGAAGGGAGGGATGGATTTGAGCAGGGCCACAGGGAATGATTCCAGAGCCAGGAATCAACCCCCCTACACCCCAAATTCTGTCCCACAGAGGATCCACAGCTCCCACCATCCCAAATCTTCCCAACTCTACACTTTTTATCCCCGGGGGGAAAAAAAAAAAAAAAGAGCTTTTAACCCCCAGAGGCTGCTCTGAGTTGGGAATGGGAAATAAGCTCACTTTTATAATTTTTCCTGGTTTTTTTTCTGGCTGCAGGATTTCTTTTATGGCCCTGGGTGTAAAACTCCAGGTTCAGCACCCCAGTATCTGCCTGGGTTCAGTCCCTGGCTTTTCAGTTTTTCAGTTTCCTGGAGCTTTTCCACCTTTGGCTCTGGTTTATTCAGGGAGCAGCACAGGCAGAGAGATTTAGTTGGAAAAACCCGGACTAAATCAGGGATTGGGATAAAAGCTGCACACTGGGAAGGTGGGGGAAGCCCAGAAAGACCCCGAGGGATAATTAATTAGAGGAGGTTGTTAATGGCTGTAATTAGATTTAAAATTACTTTCTGGGAAGAAAGATTGGGGTCGGAGCTGAATGCTGGAGATCCCTGCAGCTTTCGGAAAAGGCTTTGGAGCGCTCAGATGGTTTTAAACCAGTCAGAAAATCCCAGGAATGAGCCCTTCCCTCTCCAAGCAGCAAAACCCGGGCAAAACCCCTGGAGAAAGGGACACCCTGGAGCTGAGAGTCCCTAAATCTGTCTGTCTGTCCTCTCCATCTCCCAGGTGGAAAGGGGGATTTGGAGAGGAATGTTTTCCCCTCTCTCCCATTGGGACGATGTTCTCTTGGTTGGAATTCTCATTTTTCAGAGGAAATACTAGAACAGGCAGTGGGTGAGGAAGGTTTCCAGCAGCTGCAGCAAAGCCCTGGAATTTGCACCAATTTAACTCAAAGTCCTTGAGATCCTCTGCAGACTCCAGCTCCAGCCCTGCTCCCAAATCCTGTCCAGGATGGGATTTTTAAGGAAGACAAATCTTTTCAATCACTGCTGGAGCTGCCAGGTGGGTCTGACTTGAGGGGCTGTTCCCAATATCTTTGAACATCAGGAATCACATGATGCCTTGTCCAGCCCTTCCCATCCCTGGCCATCCATCCATCCATCCATCCATCCATCCATCCATCCATTCATCCATCCATCCATCCATCCCTGTCCATCCATCCATCCATCTCTGTCCATCCCTCTCCAGCTGGGGGCCAGAATTACTCCATTGACTTTTTTCCCTGTGCCTGAGGAGGATTTGGGGTCAATCCCCAATCCATCCATGTGGATGTGGCACTGCTGGGATTCAGGGAAGGCAATGATTCCCAGGTATCCCATAAGAGTTTGTCATAAATCCCGTGGATATCTTGGTGTCACACAAAAGATTCCTGCTGTTCTCCATCAGGAAACTCTCTCCTCCTGCCTCTTTTTATACCCTTGGAATGTGTTTTTTCTGGGAAAACCCAGCGGGTTGGGCAGGACCCAACACTCAGAGCTGCCACGGCTCAACTCCAACCATGGAAGAGCAAAGCAGGGAAGTCACCAGGGATGAAATCCCTCCTGGAGCTGGAATTATTTGGGAATGCAGGACTGTGGGAATGCATAAGAAATCACCTGGAAAAGCTGCCCTCACCCCACAAAAGGGGATTTGAAACAAGGTATCAAAAACCTGTTAACGATGGGGATGCATCCAAGGGGATCAGTTCTGGAGAAGGAACCTCTCCCATGAAGCCCTGTTGGATCCTGGGATGCACCAGGAATTTGGGACTTACCCTCTGCTCCTGGGTGGCCACAAAGGTCTGGAATCCAGGGGCCACCCCAAATCCCAGCTCCTGTACAAAGGGAGGCTCGGACTGGCTGTGGATCTGCACTTTGACTCCGGCCTCGAACGTGGTCTCCTCTGGAAGGGAAAGGGGAGGTTAAGGAGCTCAAGATCAGCTGGGATGTTTCCTCCTGGATGATCAGATCCCTGGGAATTGAGGGAGGAAATCCAGCAGCAGGATTTGCTGGGAGCAGACCAGTCCTGGGCCTCCTCTCAGATCACCTCCCATTGGCACCAGGAGCATCCGTGGCTCCTGATCCCAGCTCTCCCTCCCTGGAACAGCAGCTCCAGCTCGCTCTGAACTTCCAGGGAAGAGAAACCAGGAGGTGACCCCCCCTTTTCAGCTGGAATTCTGTCCCAGGAGACTTTGGTGACATTCCCACATCACCAAACCAAACCAAACCAAACCAAACCAAACCAAATCAAACCAAACCAAACCAACTGCTCCTTCCCCAGCCCAAGCCATTCCCACTCTCCAGGAGAGCTCCACTGCTGAGGATTCATGGATTCATGGATTCAGGGATTCATGGATACCTCTCTGCTGTCCCACCCCTGACACAGCCCGAGGCCACGTGGGAAATGTTGGTCATGAAACGACATCAAAAATGTCCTTAAATTCCAAGAAGTTTTGGGTTTGTAGCTGCTCCAGGCTGGAAAAGCCTTTTGGGCTTGGACACATCAGAGTTCGGATGATGGGAGCTTTCCACATCCCAAATCCATGTGGAGTAACTCTAGGTCAGTCCCTGTTTTCCACTAAAAAGAGTGGAAAAAAGTCACAGAGTGACTCTGGAAGCAGAATTGATGGGATCAGATCAGCCCTGGGGGCTCCCGGGGTGTCCCCACACACCCGGGGGTGTCACCTCCTCTCCCTGGGATTCCTGCTGCTTTCCCATCCCAACAAACCCAGGATTCTATCTGACACTAAGGACTGACACAGGAGTTGGTAACAAGGCCTGGTTTGGCCCAAAGCTGGAATATTCCTGGCCCTGGATCCACGCTGGCCAGCAGTGCCACCTCCACACCTGAGGAGATTCTCCTGGAGGATGAATCATTCCTCAGCTTCCCACTATTCCATAGGGTTTTCCTCCTATTTCATTGTGCATTTCAGTTTCTAACAGCCCTGGGAGAATCCCAGGAGCAGGAATCCCAACCATTGCCATCCACGGGGCTGCTTCTCCAGGGGCTGCACAAAGAGGGGTGGGAGGACATGGACAGGGGACAAGGGGACAATGAGGGGACAGTGGATGAGGTTTTGTGGATCCCAGGAATTCAGGATTTAACTCTGCTGGAAAAGGATCTGCTTTGTTTTATCAGGAAGATTTTCCTCACAGGATCATGGAATTCTGGAATGATTTGGGTGGGAAGGGACCTCAAAGCCCACCCAGTGCCCCCCCTGCCATGGCAGGGACACCTCCCACTGTCCCAGGCTGCTTCCAGCCCCAATGTCCAGCCTGGCCTTGGGCACTGCCAGGGATCCAGGGGCAGCCTCAGCTGCTCTGGGAATTCCATCCCAGCCCCTCCCTCACAGCCAGGAATTCCTTCCCAAAATCCTGCCCAGACAGACCCTGCTCACCCAGGAGCTGCCAAGGCAAAGTGAGACCCCGGAGGTGGGGACAGGTTTAGGCTGGGATTTGCTGGGATAAATGGGAACGTCCCAGGGCTCAGATCCTGCCCCTTCCAACTCCTCTGAGGCGTCACCTCCCAGCTCAGCAAAGCCACGGCCAGGAGTTCATCCAGAAGTTTGGAATTCTAGAGATCCCAGGCCGGACCCTGCTGTCACCTCCTGGGAAAACCCCAGCCCCAAACCACACATTCCCAGAGTTTCTGGAAACAAACCCCCACCAGCCCTTCCCAAATGCCTCCACTGGGATGGAGAGCATTCCAATCCCATCCCATCTCCACAGCCCCATGGCAGCCCAGGATCTGCCCCAGCCTCCCAAATCCCAGGCCAGGCCGGGCTCAAACCCTCCCCAAGCTCCCCCAACCCCTCCAGCTCCCATTCCCATCCCATTTTTCCCGCTCCCGCCCACCCCCACGGCTCTGCCGGGTGTTGATCCCCTTCCAGCACTCCGGAGGAGATTCCATCTGCTTCCCTCAGTAATTCCCTGACACCTCCGATGAAAAAAACTCCTGTTTGGTTTAATTTGTTGGGCAACAGGAATTTCCCCAAAATATTCTCCATCCAAACTCGCTCTGCCCATTTCTGTACCTGCTCCCGCTCTGATTCCATGGATTTCCCGTGCCTGGGGGCCGTGTCCAGGTCCATCCATGGGTAAATCCCTGTCCATCCACACCAAGATCCAGCCTGCAGGTATCCCAAATAATCTTAAAACCAGCAGGATTTGAAATGTGAAATAAGAAATCCTGGAATGAAGCCAGTGGTGCCCATGGAAAGGGAGGGAAAGGCCACACCATGGAAAAAACTTTGGAATTAAACCCCACTGTTATGGCACTCCAGGAAAACAATATAAACAGGATTTTTAAAAAGGAGCTGCCAATCCCAGGAGATTTCCTTGTTTTTCCTGCATGAGGATGAAACCAAAACTATGGAATTGGCTTGGGAAAAGCATCCTTCTCCCAAAAAATCTATTCCTTCCAAAATTCCTGTTTGCCGCTTGGAGAGGGACATTAAAAGCCCAACTTGGATGGGAATGCCTGGATCAGAACTCATCAACTTCATCCTAAATATTCCCAATCCATGCTGGGATTCAGGAGGTTTAGTGAGGATTAAATATTTCCTGGAATTGTGGGAAATGGGAGGGCCCAGCAGCACCAAAAATCTGGGTTTGGGGTCGTTCATTTCTGAAGGAATTTTCCCTGGACACAGCAAATCCCAAAGGGCTCCGTGGCAACCCCTGGTACTGGAGAGGGCTCTGAATGTCCCAGGGAAAATCCCAGCCATGATTTTATGAATATTTCCAATTTTAGGAATTTTGGACAATTTGACAAGTTTTTTTCCCATTTTACAAGCTTTTCTTTCCCCCCATTTTTTCCAATTTTAGCATAATTTGGAATGGCTTTTTTCCTGAGAATACCTCCTGCAGCTCTGGGGCTGAGCCATTGCTCTTCCCTTCCCATTTTGTATTATCACCCATCACCGTGGGGAAAAATACCCCTGAAATCCTTGGATTGGCTCAGAGAAACTAAAATCCATCCCAATCCCTTGGGACTGGGGTTGCGCCTCCCAGTTTTTCACCTCGTTTGGGATGTTGGGAACACTTCATTTAACCCCAGCCCCACCCTCAGGACCTGGAAATTCAGTTCGTATCCCATTCCAGGTTGGGAATAATCAAAAATCCCTCAAGGACTGCATTTTCCCACCCATTCAGCCCATTCCTGCTCCCAACAAGTCCCGAGCTGCTCTTTTCCCTGTAGGATTAAAGGAGCTTTAATTAAATCCGGGATTAATTCAGGACCTGCTTCCAGATGGCTGCAGAGAGAAGCTCAGCTTCCTATTCCTGCCATTGCCTTTCCATGACTTTTTTGGGAAGAGCATCCCTGGAAAACTCTGCAGGGAGCTCCAGCAGAGCTCGGCTGGCACCAAGCTCATCCCTGAAAATCCAGGAATTGAAATCCCAAGTGCTGCCAAGAGCTGGAAGCTTCCCTCTCACCCTGCCTGGTGCTGTCCAAACACATCCAATCCCCCTGGGAATGAGCAGCTGGAGCTGATCCTGGCATTGATTTACTGGGAAATGAGAGTACAGCAGAGCTGGGAGGTTCTGCTTGGAACTGTTCACTCCAGCTCTGGAATTGTGATTCCTCAGCTCTGGAACTGCCATCCCTCAGCTCTGGAGTTGATATCCCCAGTTCTGGAATCTATATCCTCTGGAATTGTTATCCTGAGCTGTGGAATTGTTATTCCCTGGAACTGTTATCCTCTGGAATTGCTATCCCCTGAAATTCTTATCCTCTGGAATTGCTATCCCCTGGAATTGTTATCTCCTGGAATTGTTATCCTCTGGAATTGTTATCCCCTGGAATTGCTATCCCCTGGAATTGTTATCTCCTGGAATTGTTATCCTCTGGAATTGCTATCCCCTGGAATTGTTATCCCCTGCAATAGTTATCCCAGCCAGCAGTGCCAGGGGGATCTTCCTGCTTGGAGAAAGCCAAAGCAGGTCCCACCCAGCTCCATCTGGGAATTCCCCAGTTAATTCCCATAAATCTCATCCTGCACTAGGCAGAGGAAGCAGAGCTGGGAAAAGTTTGGATTCTCCCAGACTTTCACTGTTCTTGGCCTCAGGCCCCCTTCTGTAACACAGGAACAACATCCCAAAGAATTCCTTGTGCTGGAAGTGCCACCAGGGGCTCCTCCCACCCCCAGGAGGGGCCCGGGGGGGGAGGTGGGCAGCAGCCACGGAGCAGCTCCAGGAGTCACATCTGGCAGGGAGCCCAGCTGTGCATCCCTGGGGGCTCTGTGGGACCGGGATTCCGGGAGTTCCTCGGGAAGGAAGGGCCTGGAGCAGGGGCCAGGCACTCCTCGGGGATGCCGTGGGATCCAAGTCCCTCCCGAGCTTTGCCAGCATCCTCTGCTTGGTGTCACCATGGGAACCAGGAGCCAGGGATTCCCACTTCGTGAAGATTCCCCTCCTTCCAGGGATTCCCCACCTTCCCAGGGATCTCACACTTGCCAGAGATCCCACAGTTCCCAGGGATCCCCAACCTTCCAGGGATCCCCCACCTCCTGTGTGACCCCTGAGAAGGGCAGGAATTCCTGGCACCGGGATCGAGCCCCCCGAGCTGCTCTGGGTGTGCTCCCTGTTCCCACCAACTCCGAGATTCCCCAAATCCTCCCTCATCCGTCGTTATTCCGAGAAGTGCTCGGGACTTGGATTTGTGTCCCCAGGTCACCCCCAGTCCCTGCTAAGCACCAGGAGCTCATCCCAGCACGGGATCCCTGGATGCTGCCTGTATTCCCAGGCAGTCTCCTGCCCCTCCATATCCAGGCAGGAATCTTGACTGAACTCCCGACGCTCACATTTTTCCCAGACAAAGATTTATAGATTAAAACAAACAAACAAACAAAAAATCCAATTGCCATGGAAACGTGGCTCCAAGGAAGTGGGAGCTGTGATGCCACCCTGGGAAAACCCGGAGTTGAGAATGCACCAGTTTCACCAGTTTGGCTGCCCTGGGCATGCTCTGATTTCCATGGAATTGGGGTTTTGTTTCCCTGGAAGCTGCCTGGGAAGGGGAAGGGTTGATCCCAGCTGAGGCCATGCAGCTTTCCCAGGGAAAACCACACGCTCCAGATTCCTCCTGGGGGTGTTGCTGCTTTGGGCTGAGCTCCGGGAGCAATCAGGGACAAGGAATTTCCTCCTGGAAAAAAGTGAGATGTCTGCCACATCCACCTGGGAAAAGGGGCTGTTCCCACTGGGATGCAGCAGGAATGAGACCCTGGGGGCTCTGCGGGGTCTGGGTGAGCCCAGCCCGGCTGGATTCAAGGGAATAAATTTATCCTGGAGAAAAGGAATCTCAGGGAGGACCTTCTGACTCCACAACTCCCTGACAGGAGGGGGCAGCTGAGTGGGGGTCAGGATTTCTCCCAGGAAGAAGGGTCAGGGTGAGAGGGAAAGGCCTCAGACTGTGCCAGGGGAGGCTCCGCTTGGATTTAGGGAAAATTTTCTCATAGAAAGGGTGGTCAGGCCCTGGCAGGGCCATCCCAGTTGTCAGCACAGAACAACAGCCCCGCTGTGATTTCCATTTGCTCCAGGGAGAATGGAATGGCAGGAATGGGAGAGAGAAAGAAAAATGGCTTTGGCAGCAAAAGAGGGAGACTCAGAGAGGATTTGGGATGGAGCAAAGGAGTCTCTGCTGCCTGATCCCAAGGGATGAGGGCATGGAGCCAATGCTTCCCTCTGGCACCTCTAGAATTCCACCCTGGATGTGTCCAAGGCCAGGCTGGATGGGGCTTGGAGAACCTGTGACAGTTGGAGATGTCCCTGCCCAAACTTACAGAATTCCATGGTTCTGGAATTTCTACAGCATCAGTCAGGAGAAATATCCAGGACAAACCCATCTCCCACCTGCCCAGGGCTGGGACCCAAAGCTTCCCTAGAGAAATTCCTGATTTACCTCCCACTTTCCATCTATTTGTGCGCCTTCCACCCCATCCCTGGGTCATGGAGAGGGAGGGGGCAGGAGCCGGGACTCCAGAGCTCCTCCAGCAGCTCCCCAGCCTGGAGAGGATTTTCCCTGCTCCCTCCTTTCCCAGCTCCCTCCCTTCCCGAGGAGCAGGAGGTGTTGTACAACCCCACGGAGCTGCTGTGCTATTTTTAGGGAACATATTGCATTTGCATCCCAAATCTGGGGCCAGATGGCTCCATGGATATTATTAAAAAGCTCCTTACATAATCCAGGAGCAGGAGAAAGCACCAGGATTCCAGCCCGGGGCTGGGAAAGGTTTTGCTGGATGAGCGGGAGGCAGAAATTCAATATTCCAGCTCCTTACTCCTATTGAATCATTAAAAAGAGGGAAGCTGCTCTCCGGGGGTCATCCCAGGGCAGGCAGGGATGCTCCTGCCAGGTGATGCTGCTTCCATGATCAAGGAATACAAATCCCCTTCCCACCTCAGCCTCTCGTGGGAATCTCGTGTGGCAGTGGAGGGTGACTGCGGGAGGGAGGAGAGCCAGAAGATCCATGGATATCATTAAAAAGCTCCTTACGTAATCCAGGAGCAGGAGGAAGCTTCAGAATTCCAGCTCAGGGCTGGGAAAGGTTTTGCTGATGAGCAGGAGGTAGGAATTCAATATGCCAGCTCCTTGCAAGTGTCCTATTAAACTAAATTTTTAATCATCAAAATGAGGGAACAAGTGTCCCATAGGCTGCTCTCCTGGGATCAGCCCAGGGCAGGCAGGGATGCTGCTTCCATGATTTCTCTGATGCCAGAATGATTTTTTCCTTTTCTTTTCCATCCCTTTTCCCCAGCTCTGTGCACCCACAGCATCAGCAGAGCTGTGACCCTTCCCTGAGCCTGGTGCTCAGTGCTCTGGGAGTGCCCTGCAGGCCCTGAGCCTGAACCGCCCAGAGCTGCAGAGCCAGGGACACCAAACATTCTGCTGGCTCAGGAAGCCAAGGGCCCCTGGCAGGACAGATTCTGGAAACTCGAGCTGAGCCCAGCCCAGCCCCAGCATTGGGCTCCCTTGTTGGATCCGGGATGTGTAAGGGCTGTAACTTGCGTGTGTGACTGATGGGTGTGTGAAGTGGATGCATCCAACAGGATCCTAATTAAAACACCAAGGTAACAACCCTCAACCCTCTCATCGTGTCTGGCTTCATTTTCCTAACACCAGGCAAAAGGCATCATCTCCATGCTGGGGAAGGAATAAAAACATACTTTTCACCTCAGCATCCCTTGGGAATCACGAAAGGAGTGGGAGGGAGCAGAGCCATCCTGGTACCTCCGGCATTCCCGGGAGCTGCTGGCAGGGACAGGGAGCGGGGCAGGAGCAGAGAGCCCCGGGTGTCACCCACCTGCCAGCCGTGTCCAGCTGGGAATGGGATGAACCCAAAGAAATCAAAATAAGGGAAAACAGCTCTGGAAGGCACAGAGGCAGATCCTGCTCACCCCTCCCCCTCCAGGAGCTTCTCTGCTTCTCCTGAAACATCCGGAAAAATCAAACAGGGAAAAGCTGCTGCTGATTCCGGCTGGTGGAGGAACCAGAGGGAAGCAGAATTCCCAGGGATGAGGAGGGGTCCTGGCACTGCTGCTCCTTTGGGATGGACGGAGGGATGGATGGATGGATGGATGGATGGATGGATGGATGGATGGATGGATGGATGGATGGGACTGGGATGTCCAAGCGTGCACCCAGTTTTTGGTATGGATGAAAAGGAGATCATGGAATCCGGGAATGGTTTGGGCGGGAAGTGACTGCAAGGATCACCCATTCCCACCCCTGCCATGGCAGGGACACCTCCCACTGTCCCAGGCTGCTCCCAGCCCCAATGTCCAGCCTGGCCTTGGGCACTGCCAGGGACCCAGGGGCAGCCACAGCTGCTCTGGGCACCCTGTGCCAGGGCCTGCCCACCCTCCCAGTGAACAATTCCTGCCCAATCTCCCATCCATCCCTGCCCTCCGGCACTGGCAGCCATTCCCTGTGTCCTGTCCCCCCATCCCTTGTCCCCAGTCCCTCTCCAGCTCTCCTGGAGCCCCTTCAGGCCTGCAAGGGGCTCTGAGCTCCCTGGAGCTTCTCTCCAGGAAAGGCTTTTCCCTGTCTGTATCCCAAAGGATCCCAAAGCATGGCAGCACCTCCATCCCTTTGTCCCCAGTGTCGCCAGGTGTTCCCCCAGCCCTGTTCCCCCTGCCACCTCCCCATGGAGGATTTTATGGATAAATGGAAATATAGAACATCTGCCCTGAGTTTCAGGGGCTCCCACAGGACATTCCCAGCTCTGGGGCAGCAGGAGGGGCTGGATTTCCCAAACTACCTGGGAAAGCTCCAGGCAGCTCCTTCTGCTGGAATTGGGCTGAAGAGAGGGAAAAGAGACTAAAATATCCACCAGTGTCAGCCTGGAATTTGGGTAGGGAATGGTGGGGCTGGCACTGGAAGGTTTTCAAGGAATGGAGAGAAAACAGTAGGAGGGGGAATCCAGCAATGGGGTAAGAATGGGGCAGAGCTGAATCCGGATGGATTTTCCAAGAGAGACAAACAAGGGAATGTTCCTTCCTCATCCTCTGCCCCCCTCAGAGCTGACCATCAATCCCTGAGGTCTCCATCCACCCCATCCCTTGACTTACTTAGATGGAAAATCCCTTTTTAAGGAGTCATGGAGGATGGGGTGGCTCCAGCCCAGATTTCATCCCATTTCTCTCCCAAAGCCACCTTCCCAGGGCCAGCTCCCATGGGCGGGGACTTGGGGACTGAGGAGCCCTGGAATTGGAAATGCCACCCCCAGCTCTGGGCACCGGGGGGGATTGATGGGGACAGGGAGAGGAGCAGCCCAGGAGTGGCTGGGATGGGAAGGAGAGCAGGAAAGGCAGGATTTGGGAGGAGTCCAGCACAGCTCGGGTTGTGTCTGGCCAGGGGAAGGCCCTGGATGCTCTCCATAAATATTCCCAGGCAAACACCAGACGGGAGCAGAACATTTCCACCTGCAGGGAAAACCATGGGGAAAACAAAAGATCCAGACTGGAACGGGTAATCCCGGGACACCAACCCCAACTCCTTCATCTGGGGACACTCCAGCCATGTCCCAACCCCAGCTGTGGGGACAGGAGGCAAACAAAGAGGGACTTGGACATTTTCCCCTCAGAATCAACTGTGACATCCCTTGGGAGGTCAGCCATGAGCTGCTCCAGTCTGGAACTGGAGAGAGGCTCCCTCACCTGCAGGACTTGGAAGAAAGGGCTGGAAAAATTATGGAGAGGAGCCCCCAGGGATCACTCCAGGGGCTGCAGGAGCAAACTGGGGATCCTCTGCTCCCCATGGGACCAGCCTGAGACTGGATCTGGACTTGGGTCTGGGGAGATGTTGGATGTGGGCAGAACTGGGGGAAAATGTGACACTTCCAAGAGAGATGAATGTCCCCTGGAAGGATCCAAGGTGAGCAAATCCCAAGGAAAAGCTGAGCTGGCTCCAAGCCTTTTTCCTCCAGGCATGAATTCCATGCAAGAGGAAACGGCCCCAGCTGGGCCAGGGGAGACTTGGGTTGGATATTGGGAAAATTCCTTCACAGAAAGAGCTGTCCAGTGCTGGAGTCCCTGCTCTTGCAGGGATTTAAATCCACGTGGATGTGGCACTTGGGAACAGGAAGCAGCAGTGGCCTGGGCAGTGCTGGGGATGTTGGACTCGTCCCAGAGGGCTTTTCCAACTTTCCAAGCAGTTCCATAACCCTGCATTCCAGGCCATCTTTCCCCACAAAGAGCAGGAATTCTGCCTCCTCTGCCCGGCACATTTTGGGATGTTCAACCTCAAATCTCTTTCCCCCATCCTCCCCTCTGGACACCCCCATTTTCCTTCCCTCACCCTGAGCTTCCATGGACAGAAAACAGACTTTTCCAGCCACAAATCCCTTCCCTTCCCACCGCTCCCACTCCAAAATATCTGAGCAGCTCCTCGTGTGGGATCCCTGTCACTTGGCCAAACCCCGCAGACGGCTCTTCCCTGTTTTCCAGGAATTGCAGCCACAACACAAACATTCCAGCGGCTGCACTGCACAGGCACAGCCCTTGTCCCAGGGCTCTCCCTGGGAATTCCAAACCCATCCCAGCCAGTCCCGTCTGTGCCCAGGGATTGGTGACTCTGCCCCACTCCAGCCCAGGACTGTCCCCAGCCCAGCTCAGGACTGTCCCCAGCCTGTCCCAGCTCAGAAGTGTCCCCAGCCCAGCTCAGGTCTGTCCCCAGCCTGTCCCTGCCCACCCTTGTCCCCAGCCCAGCTCAGGTCTGCCCCCAGCCCAGCTCAGGACTGTCCCCAGCCCAGCTTAGCACTGTCCCCAGTCTGTCCCAGCTCAGGACTGTCCCCATCCTGCTGGGCCAGGGCAGGAGGGAGGGTTGGCTATGTGGCCTGAAGGGTCCAGGTGCAGCACAGGTCACCTGTGGCTGCTGTTACTGTCCCCTGGGTGCCAGGAGAGCCGTGCCTACAGCCCTGGGGAGGCCACCAAGGCCACCCCCACAGCCCCTCCAAGGGACTGTCCCCAGCTGGCCCTAAAGCACAGGGTGGATGAGCTGCCCTCACTCCATGATGGGACAACAGGGGGACAAAGGGCTGGATCCATGGATTTGGGTGCCTTTCCCACACCCAGACCCATTCTCCTCCTGCCCTCCTTGGATTGTCCCTTTGTCCCCAGCTGGGTCCCCCCACACCCACAGATTGTCCCCTCTCCATCCCCTCTGAGCCACTCGACTCCTCCCCAGCTCTGCAGGAGCCCCTGGAGCTCAGGCTCCTCCAGAGCAGATTAGTTAATATTTCAGAGCAGATTATTTAATATTCCAGAGGAGATGATTTCATATTCCAGAGCAGATTACTTCATATTCCAGAAGAGATTATTTAATATTCCAGAGGAAATTATTTACTATTCCAGAGGAGATAATTTAATAGTCCAGATGAAATTATTAATATTTCAGAGGAGATTACTTGTTCCTTCAGAGGTGTTTACTTGCTCCTCCAAAGATGATTATTGATTCCTTCAAAGCAAATTATTTACTCCTCCAGATCAGATTATTCAATCTCCCAGACCAGATTATTTTTCCTCCTGAGCAGATTTTTTCACCCCTCCAGAGCAAACTCTTTGGTCCTCCAGTGTAGATTATTTTCTATTCCAGAGCAGATAATTTATTGATTCAGAGAAAACCATTTACTCCTTCAGAACAGATTATTTATTCCTCCAGAGCAGTTTGTTTGTGCTTCAGAGCAGATTCTTTGCTCTTTCAGAGCTGTTTATTTATTCCTCCAGAGCAGATTGTTTAATATTCCAGAGCAGATTCTTTGTTCCTCCAGGGCAAATTATTTGTTCCTCCAGAACAGATTCTTCATCCCTCCAGAGCAGATTGTTTCATATTCCAGAACAGATTCTTTATTCCTCCAGAGCAGATTCTTGGCTCCTCCCGAGATGATTATTTCACATTCCAGAGCAGAGTCTTTGTCTTTTCAGAGCAGATATTTTTCTCATTCAGAGCAGATTATTTCACATTCCAGAGCAGATTATTTCATATTCCAGAGCAGACAATTTCACATTCCAG
>JAHLSL010000103.1:560344-573786 GCA_025920805.1 Petroica traversi | reverse complement strand
TTCCTTCCTTCCTTCCTTTTCCTTCCTTCCTTCCTTTTCCTTCCTTCCGAAATTCCTTCCTTCCTTCTGAAATTCCTTCTGAAATTCCTTCCGAAATTCCTTCCCTCCCTCTTCCTTCCCTCTTCCTTCCCTCTTCCTTCCTGCCTCCCAGTCCCAACTGCACCCCCGAGGGTGCCTTAATCCCAACCCCAGCATTCATGGGAATTTCCTTCCCAAGCCAGGAGCCCCAATCCAATAATCTGGCACTGCCACAGCTGTTCTGAGCTCACAACATTCCCGACACATCCATCCCACCTTTCCCACCCAGCTTTCGCCGCTGCACACAGCCAGCTCTCTCCAACCTGCTTGTTTTGTGGGATGCCATCAAACATTCCCAGAAACTCACAATTCCCAGCCTTTTATCCCGTCCTTCAACTCCAGTTAACTCTGGCAGCACTGGCAGAGGAGCACTCGGCTCCATGTTTAATTCCATGAGAAAGATTCCCATTCTCTCCTGATTTTTGCCATCAGCCCCTCCCTGGGATAGCCCATTAATGCCAGGATTTGTGGGAATGGGGAGGGCTCCTCAGAGCTGCCATAAATCCATAAAAACTCCTGCCCAGCTCCAGTTCAGCTCCATTGAGTGGGTGTTTAACAGGAAGCACAGCCTCAAAATTCTGGTGGCAAACGGATCAACTCAGTGGAGAAGCTCCAAATATTTGGGAATTATGTTGGTCCATAAACCAAGGGAAGGGCTGCCATCAATCCCATCAATTCCATCAATCCCTGGATCCCTCCACACACAAGAAAGGGATGCAGGACAGGGCAGGGGCTCACTGTAATTTATGGGCTGTTGGGAACAACACCTGGATACTCCCATCTCCCATGGGAACACCAATGAACCCAGGAACTCCAGTTCCCAAGGCTCTGTTTGGCAGGACATGGAATTACTGAGGCTGGAAAAGCCCTCCAAGGTCATCGAGCCCAAGCAGTGACCAGGTGACACCATCAGGGATCACTGCAGAAAACTACATCCTCTGGTTTTCCTGGATTTGGGGGATTTTTAACAAAAAGATTCTCAGATTATAAAAATCCATAAAAATCAATTAAAAATCCATAAAAATTCATAAAAATCCATTTAAACTCCACAAAAATAAACTCTAAAAATTTAGAAGAATCCATAAAAATCCATAAAAATCCATTTCTCAGCACGAAGCTGAGGTGACCTGGAATGTGCAAAAAGGTGACCTGAGGTCACTGGCCTGGGACACCTCAGGCTGATGTCCCAGCTGGGGCTGCCCGGGGTCACACGAGGCCACAGGCACCTGCAGGAAGCGCAGATGGAGTGGGAACAGGAGCCAGGGAGGGTGAGGGGGTTCCAGCCCTCCTCCAAGGCCACCGAGGCTCAGCCCAGCCCTGGAGCCTTAGGACAGGAGACAGGAATGGCTCCCGGGCCGGGATTCATTTGGATCCTAATTACAATCTGTGCTCCTGATCCATCCCCACTGATTCCCTTAATTAACTCCTGCTCGCTGCCTCGGCTGAACTCCGTGCCCAGCTCTGGGACTGACAACATCCCAACATCCCAATATCCCAACATTCCAATATCCCGACATTCCAACACTCCAACATCCCCACATCCCGACATTCCAATATCTCGACATCCCTACATCCCAACATCCCAAAATTCCAACATCCCGACATCCCAACATTTGAACATCCCAACATTGCAGCATTCCAGAACTGCTCCCGAGTGTCCCAGAGCAGCCCTGGATCCCCTCAATGCCCATCCCATGCAGACGCTCCTACAGTGCCACAGTGCCTGAGGAAAAACAGGGATAAAACCATTGGAGCTGGAATGCCCGTGTCAATCCCAAACGCAAATCCCTATACAGGGAAAACCTGCACCACAGGAATTTCCCAGAAAACAGGGATTGAGCATCTCCCATGTGTCTTAAACCCATCCAGCAGCACCCCAAATCCAAAGGGATCAGGAGATTCTCAGGAACTGGGCTGTCCTGGCCACCCAAACTCCTCAGCCATGGATTCCAGCCCCTCCCAAGCCTCTGGGCACTGGGATGCTGTGGGAGGCTCCAGCAATTTGCTCCCTGCTATAAAATCACTCCCATGGCTGGAGTTTTGAGGCCATTCCCTAGAACTCCCAGCCCTTCCACAGGAGCAGGAGGAGGCGTCAGCCCTGTGGGAAGGACAAACAGCTCCAAATATTCCCAGTGGGACAACTCCAGCTCCTGCCTCCTGTGGAGGAAAAGCAGTTCCCTGGTCCTCAGGCAGGAAGAGAAGCTAAAAATCCAGTGAAACATGGACTGAAAACATGGATTGGAAACAGCAACATCCACTGGAAACTTCCACTAAAATCAGCCACTGGAAACAGCCACATCCATGGAAAACACCTTTTGGAAACAGCCACATCCATGGAAAACACCCACTGGAAACATCCTTTCCCTGCAGCCAGTAAGGCCCAAAGCTCAGGAAGTTTTCCCTGCTCACATCCCTGAGTGCCTGGAAGGGAATATTTGGGAAGCAGGGAAAGCTCAGCCTGTCCCCAGCCCAGGGCCAGACTGGCCACCAGGGTCACTCAGAGTGACCACAGTCACGAGGTCAGTGATGGCTCTGTGCCCTTTCCAAGGGATTTGTTGGAATAACCCAGGCAGAACTCCAGGATCCACCTTCCAGACTCTTCAATTCATTCTGCAGTCCCTTGAAAAAGGCATTTTCATAACCCAAAAAGAATTCCCATCATATAAAAGACATTCCCATTAAAACGTGCCCTCCCAGGTACGGTGTGGGAGATGCTCAAGCACAGGGAATTCTTTTGCATTTTCCTGCGATGGCTTCAGCATTTGGAAGAAGGACTTTGGAGAGGCTGCCAACAACCAGGGAATCATGGAATAGTTTGGGCTGCAGGGACATTAAAACCATTCCATCCCAGCCCTTCCATGGGCAGGGCCACCTCTCACTGGGCCAGGCTGCTCCAAGCCTGGACATTCCCAGGGATGGAACTGGATCCTTGGAGCCCATCCTGCCTGGCATGGATGGAGAGTGGAATTCCTTGGACTCATTCCCAGTGGGATTCAGCTCCCTCCCATCCCTGAGGAGCTCCCACTGTGTGGGGAGGTGTGAACTTGGCAGGGATGTCCCTGCTCCTGATTCCAGAGGTTCCAGGCCCTCCCCTGGGAATGCTGGAATCCCCACAGGATTCCAGGGAGCCAATCCCTGCTGGGATCCCAGAGCACCTCTCCCAGCTCCACATAAACCCACAGGAAGCCTGGAGAGGGGATGCTCCACCCTGGGAACAGGCCAGGGTGGAGGGGTGGGAATTCTGTGGGAACAGCTTTGGCTGCTGGAATTCCCTGCCCTGGAGAGCACCGAACATTCCTGGGACAGCTCTGAGCAGCCAAAGGGGCAGGGGAAGGACACTGTGGATGCAGGGGCTGCCCTGGGATGGAGGGACAGGACACAGGGAATGGCTCCCACTGCCACAGGGCAGGGATGGATGGGATTTGGGATGGAATTCCTGGTTGGAGGTGTGGGCAGGGAAGTCCAAAGGAAGGATATTTTAGTCCTGAACTCTTTATCCAAGCCAAAACCTTCCCAAGGGATCCCAACTTGAGGAATTTTAGGTTGGTTTTCCTGACACCCCTGAACACCAAGGGCATGGAGAGATCCGAGGGATGGAGCCCCTCTGGAGCCAGGCTGGGAGAGCTGGGGGTGCTCACCTGGAGAAGAGAAGCTCCAGCGAGAGCTCAGAGCCCCTGGCAGGGCCTGAAGGGGCTCCAGGAGAGCTGGAGAGGGACTGGGGACAAGGGCTGGAGGGACAGGACACAGGGAATGGCTCCCAGTGCCAGAGGGCAGGGCTGGCTGGGAGATGGGGAAGGAATTCCTGGCTGGGAGCCTCCAGCCTCAGAGATTTAAGAAAAGTTCCTTCCTTTGTAGCCCTTCTGTCCCCTGAGTTTTATCTGAGATTCCAGTTTAATCCCCGGAGCTCTCAAGGCCAGGCAGAGCCGGGGGTGGTGCCACTGTCACCTCCCTGTCACTGCCCCTTCCCTCTGCTCCTCCTCTCCCATCATTCCAGGACATTTCTGAGTCCCGATGATCCCAGGAGCTGCTCGGCATTAACAGCTCCCTGCTCCTGCTCATCCCGGGGAATGCGGATTTGGGGTTGAGGACCTGCAGGTTTAAGAATTCTCTTTCTAATCCTCAGATAAATCCTGGGAATCTGCACCCATTGGATCAGAAAGTTCATTTTTTTAGGGTCAAGAACCAGCTCAGTTCCCTCCCCTTCTCCCCTGGCCTGGGAGTTCTCTGTGGCTCTTCTGGGGTTTGGTGGCCATAAAAACCAAGTCTTTCATCCAAAACAAGGACTAGAGGGAAGGAAAACATGGAAAATCCCCCAGAGAAGGTTTCCAGGTGTTTTATAAATCTCCCGGAGTGATGGGGGTTAATCAGCCAGAACAATTAATCCCAATTAATGCTGCCAGGTCCCACAGATGCTGCAAGGACACAAAATTCCCTTCCTCCTGCACCTCAGGATAAACTGGATTAACCACAATTCAAGAGCTGCACTGATCCCAAGTTCAAACTCCCAAATTACCTCCAGGCTCTCCCCTAATTCCAAGGAAACCCTGTGGCACCAAGATTCCCTTGCTGGAATGTCCCACGAGCAGCGCTTGGCTTTGAGCACGCTTTGCAGATTTTTATTAAAAAAAAACAACACACCCCCCCCCCCCCCCCCGCCCCGAATTCCCTGGTGGGTGTTCAGCTCTTCCCTGAGGAAGTTTGGGACTTTGGGGCTCCCTTTGGAATCCCTTCCCAGGACTGTGGGAATCACGGAGCCACAGCTCCTGCAGCTTTTCCTGCTGGCCCGGGAATGAGTCCCTGCTGTGGAAGCACACCCTGCCCAGGAACTGGGAACACTCCAGTTCATTCCCAACACCATCCCTGGATCCCAGCGCATCCAGGGCTTTTTCCCCAGGAAGGGATTTCTGCAAACCCTGATCACGCAATCACCTCAGCAGCAACACTCAGCATGGAAAAACTGCCCAGGCTGTTCTGGCTTCAGAGTCCAGGGAGCTCTGGGCAAGGACTTGCCATTTCTGGGATGCAGAGGTGCCCTGGGAGGCAGGAAAATCCTGCCTGGAGCCAGCAAAGCCCAGCTCAGAGCTCTGTTAAATACCAAACTGTTCTTGGGGCTCAGGAAAAAGAACTGAGGCAAGATCTCGAACTGCTCTGCTGCTGCTCTGTCCCAGCTCCTGGACTGCTCCATGGCCTGCCCCACATCACCACAAGTCCTGGATATTGGGAAAAAATCCTTCCCTGGGAGGGTGGGGAGGGGTTGGGATGGAATTCCCAGAGAATGTGGATGCCCCTGGATCCCTGGCAGTGCCCAAGGCCAGGCTGGACATTGGGGCTGGGAGCAGCCTGGGACAGTGGGAGGTGTCCCTGCCATGGCAGGGGTGGCACTAGGTGGATTCAAGGTCCCTCCCAGCCCAAATAATGGCACAGTTCTGATTCCCCAAGGGTTCTGGGGCTGATTTCCTTGCAGGCCTTGGAAGTAAATCCAAGCTCAAGCTCCTAAATTCTGATTTCAAATTGCTGTCCCAGTGCTGAGCACACAAACCTGCTCAGCCCAGGGAGAAATGTATCCTTCTGTGCTGCTGGGATTAATGCCTGAGATGAGCAGTTTTCCCTGTTTTCCCCCCTGCATCCATAAAACACCTGCAGAACAGTCCTGAGCCCAAGGCCAGAGCAGCCTCCTCTGTCCCCACACAGGCTGGGGCTTCTCCAGGGATTTCCAGTCCAACCCCTCAAGACAGGGATGTTTCCCTGGCCAAATTCCAAGTACTCATTCCAATATTTAACAGCCAGGCTACAATCCTGTCTTTCCATCCTGGCAAACCACCCCCCTCCCCAAGTTTTCCTTCTTTTTCCTTTTCCCCTGTAGGCAGCTCCCCCTGGGGCAGTGGCCAGGAATTTCAGTCCTTGGAAAGAAAAGAATCCTGGAATCTCCTGAGCTGGAAGGGACCCCCAGGGATCACCCAGTCCCACCCTGACCCTGCCCAGACCCCCCAACAACCCCACCCTGGGCACCCCTGGCAGCGCTGCCCAAACGCTCCTGGAGCTCTGGCAGCCTCGGGGCCGGGACCATTCCCTGGGGAGCCTGGGCAGTGCCCAGCACCCTCTGGGGGAAGAACCTTTCCCTGATCTCCATCCCAAATTCCCTGGCACAGCTCCAGCTGTTCCTTGGGTCCTGTCCCTGTCACAGGGACAGGGATGGGAGCTGGATGAATCTCCCCCAAATCCCCTCTGAGGAACTGGATCCCACTGACAAAAAACCCTTTTGTGCCCCCCTGAAATATCCAAGGGGAGCCTAAAAGCCCCAAATTCCCATTCACCTCCATCCTCTGTCCCCGACTCCCCCAGGACCTTGGGGATGTCACTTTGTGCCCACCAGAGCAGCGAATCCTGGGATCACCCAGCTCCAGCTGTGGCTCAGAGCTCCCCATTCCCATCTGTCTCAGGACAGAAGCTCAAACCCCAAATCCATTCTCAACGGATGCTAAAAACAGCCCAGCCCTCAGCACTGCCCAGAGCCATTCCCACACACCAGGGAAGCTTTGGATGCTGCTCATTCCCTTCATCCCACCCTGGACTGGAATTCGGGGAAGGTTTGTAGGGAATAAATCCATCCCTGTTCTCCCTGCAGGAAGAGCAGAGGGTGGAAAAGGTTGGATGGGATGAAAGGACTCAGGACTTGTGGCTGCTCCATGGTCCTGCTGCAGGGTGGGAAAGGGAATGGCATCATGGCTCAGGATAGGGTTGGGAAAGGGAGCAGGATCATGGCTCAGGACAGGGCTGGGTGATGCCAAAGGAACACCAAGGAAAAGCTCCAGCATCCCAAAAGCCAAAATTGAGCTTGGAATAGTTGGAAAAGGAGAAGGGACAGAGCTCATGACATTCCCTGGCATGGGGAGTTAAGAACACTGCATGATGGGCTCAGCACTAGTACTGAACTCCCAAAGGAAATTCCAATCCCATCCCAGGATGAACAGCCAGGATTTTCAGGAAATATCCCACTTTTTCTGCCCAATTTTTGGCCAAAAGGCTCCCAAAATGTGCAAACCCCCCCTGGCCGAGGGGGTTTTCAGGAGCTGCTCCCTTGTTTTTCCCCAAGCTCCTGCCTGGATGAACTCGGCGCCTCAGCCAGAAAAAACACCAGGAATTTCAAGTGATGGATAAAGTGCATTAACCTGGGAGTGAACCTTTCCCTGCAGGGCTGCTGTGGCCACACTCAGCTTGGAACCTGCACAGAACAAGGAGAAAGCTCCAATTCCAGAGAGCCTTTAATGGGCTCTAAGGAGCTCCTGGGAATCCTGACAGCGTTTCCCATTCCTGGCAGGGACTAAAACACTGGGATCATAACAAAGCATGGAACTGGCTGCATGGAGAGAGAATCTGAGGTGAAAATGTAACAATAATAACAGTAATAATGCTAATAATAATAATGCTAATAATAATAATAATAATAATAATAATGACGATGTTATTATCAGGCCCTGCAAAATTCCCACAAGGAATGAGGCTGCTCCAGGGTGACCCTGGGCTCCTCCTTTATCCAGGTCAGTGTGGAGCCATCCCTGTGTTCCATCCCAGTTTAAAAAATGGGAAACTATTGTGAAATGCAGTTCCTGAGCCAGGAGCTGGGAGTCCACGAGGGCAGGAAGAGACCATTCCATGTCAGCATTCCCAGCCTCTCCAGGAGCTGCTCTGCCTGGGAGAAGGGCAAGGAAAGGACTCCTGGATGCTTTCCTGGCTTTCCCAGCAGGAAAAGCAGCTGGCCAAAAATCCAGGGATAATGCTTAAAATAATGTTTAATCCAGCCCAGCCACCGCAGTTTTCAGAGTGACGTTTCCATGGATTTTTCCTCGTGCTCTGTGTGGAATCACAGCACATACGCAGTTAATTCCAGCCAAACCCAAACCCAGCTCCAAAAGAGTTAATTCCAGGCTCAGGGCAGGATCCTGGGAGCGTTCCCAGCTCATTCCCAGTGTGTGGGAAATGTCCCACCAGGAGGACAAAGGTGGGATTAAATCACAAAGTCTCCTCTCCTTCACCCCACAGGGCACATCCATAAATTGCAAATAATCAGATTTGGGGATGGAGGGGGAGCTGGCCCCGAGCTGATTCAGCCCCAGCTCCGTCTGGGCAGCGGGAATGTTCCCAGTGCTGGAGTCTGGATCTCCAGGGTGATGGAAAAGCACCTGACATAGGCGGGGAGGAAAACAGGGGAGAGATTTTTCCAGGAGGAAGTCAAGAAACGTGGATTTGGGAGGGGAGGGGGAAATCAAAGCTCCATTGAAACACAGCAGGAGGGGAAGAGGCTCCCCCGGGAGCACGGAAGGAGAGCAGATGCTGGGAATGCCTGGGGTGTGGGAATTTTCCCCTGGGAACTGCTGCTATCCTGGGCAGCTGGAGAAAAAACCACGGCGTAGAGCAGAGAAACTCTGGCTAGAGGAAAGGAGTTTTCCTCCTCATTCCACAAAAACCCCGGATCCTACAGGACAGGGAGATCCCCAAGCTCTCCAGCACTGAAAACCAGGATTTTCAATGGATTTTCCCTTTTTTCCCCTTCTCTCTTCAAGGAGAGGGACAGGGAGGGACTCCCATCACAACCCCTCGCTGATCCCCCAGAAGGAAAATCCCAGTGAAGGGAATCTCCCCCCACTCCCACCCTGGAGTTGATTTTATCAGATCCACATTCCATGTCCATTCTCGTGCAATCCCTGGGAATGCCATCCTGCCTGGAAATGCTCATCAGCAATGGGAAAACTGAGGGAATCCCATTCCCCACTCTCCCAATTCCAGGGCTTTCTCTACAGAGCCTCAGCTCCACAGCCAGGGCAGCAACCTGGGGAGCATCCCTGAAATCCCTGATTTAAAATCCAAGGCTTCCGCGAGGATTTTTCTCAAATTGCACACTTTTTTCTGATGGTTTGGACAAAATATAAGGAGATGGTGACCCAAGAAGAAAGGAGTGGTGTTTCTGGTTTTTGGTTTGTTTTTTTTTTTTGGAAGCTCAATAAGAATGTGGATTAAAAATTCCTGAGGGTTGGGAGGGATGGGCTCAGCTTTCCCAGAGAAGCCGTGGCTGCCCCATCCCTGACTCTGAGATCCAGGGAAGCCCTGGGGGAGGATTTTTCCCACTGAGATAGGAAGGAAGCAGAGATCCAGAGAGGGAGGGCTCACAGAATTCCCTGCAGCCGGGACAGATGCAGGGGAGCCCTGGGGGTGATGCCTTTTTCCTGGTGTTAGGAAAATGAAGCCAGATACGGTTAAGAGGGTTGGGGTCTTTACCTCAGTATTTTAATCAGGATCCTGTTTGATGCATCCACTTCACCCAGGTGACAGCGTGGCAAATGCACCCCCATCAATCACACACACCAGTTCTAGACTTTACACAGCACAGATCCAACAAGGGGCCCAATAATGAGGTTGGGCTGGGCTAACCCCCAGTTTACAGAATCCTCCTGTCAGGAGACCTTGGGTTCCTGAGACAGTGGGAATGTTTGGTGTCCCTGGCTCTGCAGCTCTGGGCTGTTCAGTCTCAGGCCTGCAGAACACTTACAAAACACTGAGCACTGAACTCAGTAAAAGGTTGCAAGTGTGCATGCTGCTGATACTTGTGGGTACAGAGAACTGTGTAAAAGGGATATAAAAGAAAAGACAAAAATAATTCCGGCATCAGGGGGATTGGGCAGGGAGGGAGCAAAGCTCCAGCGATCCCGGAGAAGGGAAGGCTGAGCTGCAGCTCCTCCCTGGCGCTCCCGGTGCCCGGCAGGGTTCGGGCGGAGCTGGCACCGGGGCTGGGATGGAGCAGCTGCTCCAGGCGGGGATTGTGTGACTCACACGAGCCCTGGTGGGCGATTTTAATGAACTGCAGTGAGCTCTGGCAGCTCCTGGCAGCGGGACAGGAGACCTTGGTGACGATTTCTTGGTCCCTTCCCTGTCCCTTTCCACAGCCTGGAGCTGTGGGCTGGAAATCCAGGAGAGCAGGGGCAGGGAAATGTCAGTGGGAACGGGGGAGCCACCAGCCCTGGGGACAAGGGGGTGTCAAGTCAGGGCTTGGACCCCACGCTCTCAAAGAGCTTCTCCGAGCTGTTAATTTTGGGATTCTGGGAACTTTAGGGAAGGGATCCGAGGCAGTGCCTGGCTTGTGTCACCCGAACAGCAGCAATTCCCAGCCTGGACCCCCAGGCACCAACACCTGCCCAGGTGACTCCAAAACCTTCCAGCCACACCCACCACCCTGGGAACCCGGGAGAAACAAATCCCATCGCAGCTGGGGCTCAGCACGGACACACCCAAAAACAGGGCAGGAAAAAAGCAGAGCCCGGGCAGGGCTGGGGGAGCTCAGGGCAGCAAGAACGGCCCTGTCAGGGAGCAGGCAGTAAATCCAGGGATCCATCGGCCTCGCCAGGGATTGCCCAGCTCCCCTTCCCTCTCATCAGCCCCTGGCACCAAACACAGCCAGGGAGTGAGCAGCACTGAGGGCTGGGGTAGCAGCAACGGGAGCAGCTCCTCAATCCCACAGCTCAGACTCTCCTCAGTCCGAAAGAGCAGGGTTCTCCTGCAGATCCCACAGCCTGGGGTCCCTCCTGGCCCATCCCATGGCTTGAGTCCCTCCTGCAGACCCCGTGGCTCAGGACCCTTCCTGAAGACCTCATGGTTTTGGGAAGGCAGATCCCATGGCTTGGGATCCCTCCTGCACACCCAAAATTTGGGATCCCTCCTGCAGACCCCAAACCTCAGGGCTTGATGGGCTTTAGGGTCCGTTCCAAACCTTTACAGGTTCCTGACCCATTCCTAGCAAGAAGCACCCCAGTATCCCCCAGCAGCAGCAGGACCACGCCAGACCCCAAACTGGGAGCAGAGGAGTGGGGTGGGGTTTGGAGCCCTCTCCCAACCCAGAGCATCCCGGGATTCTGTGACAGCAGCAGGGATTGCAGGAAGGGAACAGGAGAAGAGGATGAAAAAGCAAATAGTGATCCCAGAGTGGAGCAGCTTCCCGGGGTGGCATTTCCTGGGATGTCCCTGCGGGCAAAGGGGCAGCAGCCAAGGAAGGATTCCTGCTGAGAGGCTTCACCTCCAGAGAAATCCTCCCTTGGCTGGGGTAGGGATCCACATTCCAGGAAAAAAACCCCTCTGGGACTGAGAATGAACCCACCAGGCCTCGGCCTGTCCTTGACAAACAGACTTTGGGCTAAAATCCCAAAGTTTCCATCCAGCACAGGGAATGTTCCCCCTCATTCATCCCTGGCTGAGCTCCAGAGGAGCCCTTGGGAAACACTTCCCAGTGCAAATCCCTGATTTTGGGGATGTGACACTAGCAAACCTTGAGGCTGCAGTGACTGGCAGAGCTCATTATCAACACCAGGCCAGCCTCATTTAATGCTCGTTAACTTCCAGGGAGGCAGGGAAGGAGCAGCAATTCCTTGCCAAAAGCAGGGATAATGGCACAGAACTTGGACAGCAGCGAGTGGCATCTGCAGAGCCTCGATGGCCCCAGGATCCCCTCAATGGCCACATCCGAGGGCCAGGGTCATTGAGGAGAAATTCCAGCAGCTGGCAAAACTCAGCCTCATTTATTCCTGGATTTATTCTTCCCTCAGGACATTCCCACAGGACAAACTTTTCAACTGATTTTTAATTTTATTTTTTTTTTGCCTTCCCAAGGATTAATTGGCTTGGCGTGTTCCAGCTATTGCAGTTGGATGGGTTTTGGAAAGGAAGATGGATGAAACTCAACAGGAGCAGAGAGCAACAGAAACTCTGGGCAAGATCCATGATTCCAGCTCCATTTTCCTTTGGATTTTTAAGGAAGGGGCTCTTTTCAGAAGGGCTTCTGGTGGGGGGAACAGCTCAGCCTGGAACCACATCCCAAATTTCCCCAGCTTTTGGCTGAGCTGGGGTGCAAACCTTGAATCTGCAGTGGGGTTTGTGCTCAGGGTACTGAAGAAAGTGGGGAGAAGCTGGAAGAGCTCAGCCCCACCCCAGGTGTGAGGCAGGGGCAGCGATGTCCCCTCTGTCCCTGTCCCAGCACCCCAAACCCTGCAGGGCACACCCGGAACTTCTCCACGTGGGATGGAAGGGTCCCCAGGATTGGGATCGTTTGTGGCCTTCCAGGGCAGGGAACGGAGCTGGGAAGGGGCTGGAGCCCCAGGAGAGGCTGAGGGAGCTGGGAAGGGGCTGAGCCTGGAGCAAAGGAGGCTCAGGGGGGACCTTGTGGCTCTGCACAAGTCCCTGACAGAAGGGGGCTCAGGGGGGTCGGGCTCTGCTCGCAGGGAACAGGGACAGGAGGAGAGGGAACGGCCTCAGGCTGGGCTGGGAAAAGAGCCCCATCCAAGGCTGAGGTTGGATATCTGTGAACATTTCTTCCTGAAAGCCCTGTCTGTGTGGAGTCCCCATCCCTGTAGGGATTTAAGATCCATGTGGATGTGGCACTTGGGGACACGGTCAGGGGTGGCTGGGGATGGTTGGATTCCATGGGCTCAGAGGGCTTTTCCAACCTGAACAATTCCATGATTCCAGACTATTGTTCCAATCCTGCCCAGCCTCAGGCAGGAGAGCAAATCCCAAGGGAAGGGCTTCCAGATCTGCTTTAACAATTCCACAACCAAACCTTGCTGAGACAAATCCCCCAAAGCCTCCTCCCAGTCCAAGCTCTGACCTTCAGCTCAGCTTTAATAACCCAGCTACAAAAACCAGGGCAGAGCCACAGCTCTGGAATGGCTCCTGGGGAAAACTGCAGGGAAAAGCTCAGGAAATCTTCTCTGCCTGATGCCTTCAATAGTAATAATAATAATAACAACAAAAATGCACTGCAAGTCTTTTCCAGGGCTGAAGATCAGCACAAACTCCAAGATTCTGGGTCAGCCTTTCCCCACATCTGTGCAGGGGTTTCAAACCCAGCCCAGATTTATTTCCACCCGGAAAGAGCTGTGAAAAGTCCAGGCTCTGATCCAATAACCAGGGCAAACAAAACCCCTCCTTTCTGCCCCAAAATTATCCCCAGCTCTGCCAGCCCTGCAGAAATTCCCTGCACGTCCCATTCTCCCAGGGCTGGCTGTGCCATCCATGATTCCTTAGGATTGCACTCGAAAAACACTTTACAGACCTAAAATCTTCAGTGAACTCCCCTCCTGCCTCTGAGAAGGGAAGGGGAAATTCCAAGCTAGGAATGTTAGAAATTTTTTTTAAAAATCCCCAAATGATATCCCTAAGAATTCCCAAATGATATCCCTATGAATTCCCAAGTGATATCCCTATATAAATCCCCAAATGATATCCTTATGAATTCCCAAATGATATTCCTATATAAATCCCCAAGTGATATCCCTATGAATTCCCAAATGATATCCCTATGAATTCCCAAATGATATCCCTAT
>JAHLSL010000103.1:524687-537596 GCA_025920805.1 Petroica traversi | reverse complement strand
TTTTCCTGCCCCAAAGCTTTTCCTGCCCCAAAGCTTTTCCTGCTCCAAGGCTTTTCCTGCCCCACATGTGGCACCACTGGAGAATTTCTGTCTTAATCAAAAAGGAATCTCAGGAAGGAAAATCCTCTTGAGCTCATTTTGCTGTTCAGACCTGGCTCGTTCAGGGCTTTGGACCTGAGATGTGAGTGGGAGCTGATCCATATGGGATTGGGTACCTCCTACAGCTTTAGATGGTATTGGCCACCACCTTCATTTAGGATTAGACATCACCTACGACTTTATTTGGAATTAGACATCACCTACAGTTTTATTTGGAATTAGGGATCACCTACAGCTTTCTTTGGGATTTAGGCATCTCCTCCACCTTCATTTAGGATTAGACAGGACCCAGAGCTTTATTTAGGATTAGGCATCACATCTGGGTCTGGCAGCAGGGTGTGACAGTGGGGAATGTGGGAGGGAGCTCTCAGCCTCCCTGCCTGGGGGGACAACTCTGGATTCCCCACGGGAATGAGCCTGGCGTAGGCTGGAGGCTCCTCAGCACCTCTCCTGACCCCAAAGTTCACATTCCCAAGGGGAACAGCACCTGGAAAAGAGGAGCCTGGAGCTTCCCAGGGGACAGGACCCAGCACAGGAGCCCTTGGGTCACCCTGGGACACCTGGGAGGGTCCTGCTGAGTATTTCATGTCCCCCCTGTGCCTGGAGACAATTCCCTGCTAATTCCCCCCTTCCTGAACCCTTTTCCCTCCTGTTAAATTCACTGCACCTGGCAAATCCAGAGGAAAACTGCTCTGTGTTGGATGCTGGAAAGGATGGAAATTCTCTCTCTCCCAGGGAGTTTGGCTTCCAAACGAGTTCAGGGAGCAATTCCTTAAGATTTATTCCTTGTGTTTCTAAGGAATTTGGATTTTTTTTTTCCCAAGGTTCTCCTGGCAGCCAGGTGGGAAAAAGGGAAAAAGGGGAAAAAGCCCTTTCTCCTCCAGCCTGGAGATGTTTCAGATCCAAGGCACTGCCACATCTCTGGTTTTCATGGCAGCAGGAGGGAAGTGAGGAAGTGAGGCTTCCAATCCTGAAGGGTAAAACAATCAGCCTCTGATCCCACAGCACCAGGACCATGGTTGGAAGTTCCTTTATTCCCTGAATCTGCTGGAAAACAAATACAGAACTCCCTGGGTCAGTCTGGAGTCTCCCCATGGAGGTCTGGTCTGGAATTTTTGGGATTGAACAGCCCTGCAGTGGTCCCTGGATCAAGCCCTGAAGCTGCCACTGAAATCTCCTCATTCCCAAATCCCTTTGTTCCTGGGGTTTGTGGCACAGGAGCTGCAGGGAAATTAGCTGCTGCAAAAACTCCCATTTAGGAGTTGGAGTAACCGGCTCCACGTGGGGAATTGTGGAGTCATGGAACGGGTTTGGGTTGGGAGGGACCTTAAACCCATCCCGTTCCAAGCCTGGAATGTTCCCGCTGTCCCAGGGGCTCCCAGCCCCGTCCAGCCTGGGCTGGGCTGGAAGAGCAGAGATGGAGGTGATTCCAGAGGGGACAGCAGGAGGTCATTGCAGCTGGGGGCTCTGGGGACAAGAAAGGCCCCAAGGTTTGGGAAGGTCCCTGTGTCACGTTCCCATTCCAGCCCGTCCCTGCTCCCGCACCAGAGGCTCTACCGAGCCAGGGGTCACCTTAGAGGAAATCAATAAATGCAATTATTGTAAAAATCCCCGGAGCACCTGAGGGACGAGGCTGGGAGCACAAACAGCTCTGACCTGACCCTGCTCCCTGGGAAGGACTGGGAGAGTCACAGACTCTGCAGAAATGTGGGAGAATTTAGTGAGGGAAGCACCCCCTTTCTGCACACGACAAAACCTCCCCCTCTCCATTAAAAAAAAAGCTTCAATTCCTGTCAAAAATCCCTTCAAATGATCAAATCTGACAGCCCCAAAGCTGCTCCAGTTCCTTGCAGATTCCGTGGGAATGCTACCAGTGATTCCAGCGATTCCAGCACGGGCTCATCCAGACAATTCCCAGCATGGAGATCCCAGGTGGCTGTGAACTCTCTGCACACCACTGGCTGCTGTGGGAGAATTTGGGAATTTTTACCCCTTTCCTGTGGATTTCCAGGCCCTGGGGTGGGTGCTGAAGGCCTCTCCCACTGATCCCCTGTTCCTTAGGCACAGGGAGGATCCCCAGGCATCCAGGGAATCCAGGACAGGCTGGAGGCACAGGCAGGTAAGTGCCACCTGCGGAGCTGCCAAACTGAAAGGATCCAAAGATTTTTCCTTTGGCAGCCTAATGGTGACAGCAGTTGTGTGGGAAGACTAATGGAGAAAAGGTTGGATAAAATAGAAGCTCCATCCTGAAGTTTTTCAGCTGCTTTTTTGCAGTTATGTAATTGCAAATGACTTGATTTTTAGAAAAACCCTACAAACAACACTGGCAAACTTGGAATGTTTCGGGCTGGATTCTGCTCCTTGGCACAAAGATCTTGTCAGGATTTGTTTTCCTGAAGAGACATTCCCTGAAGGAATACCCTGAGTGTTCCTGGAATGTCTGAATCCATTTTCTTCCCCCTCCGAGGAAAAGGGCTCCAGATGTAAATGGCACAAGGATGACATTTCCTGGCCTTTTTGTGTTTCCTCTCTGTATCTCCCCCCAGATCACTGGATACATTTATATTCAGAATTCCTCTCTCCCGCTCTCTCCTCCTTTCCCAGCCCTTGGACGTGGCTGGATGAGCACACGGAGCTTCCCTGAGCCGTGGGTAATGGGCTGGATGATTCTCCACGATTTTCTCCAAGATGTTTCCCTTCCCAAGGCTATTTCCTCTCTGGAGCTGATATTTTAAAACAATGTTCCTGGAGGTGTAAAAGGTCCCTGGAGAATTGAGAAAGCTTGACTGGAAATGCTCCCATCAAACCTTTCCTGCTCCCTGCTCCCTGCTTGGGGCAGTTCCCTCCTGCAGGAATTTGAGGGTTTTAGCAATTTCTCCATAGTTTTTGATTTTTTTAAAATTTTATTTTGTCTATAATATTGGGAGCAAGATGCTCCAAGGAAGAATTTGTTCCTGTGCCTGGGTAGCGGCTATAAAATCTGGGAATGAAGGAAGGATTTGCCCCTGTGTTCCTGCACCAGCTGTAAAATCTGGGATTGAACAAATTCCCCTCTTCCTTCTTCCCTTTGCCACCATCAATTCCCTGGTGCCAGGAGCTGATGGGAGTCAGGAGCCTCTGGAGAAGCAGGAATCAGAGCTGGGAATCTGCCAGGTCATGGATCTCCCTCCAGAGCTATCCCTCAATCCTCCCACAAAGAGCAGGACTGTTTATTTTCCCTTTGGCTACTCCCAAATATCCCTGCAGCATCTCCTGCCTTCCCACCTATCCCTTGGAAGTGGGGACAGCCTGGCTTTGCCAGAGCTCTGGGATGGATGGGAAGGGACTGGGATGAGGCATTTCCACATGGACACTGAAAATCCCTCCGTCCCTTCCTCCCTGGGGGTGTTTTCCTTTTCTCATTGACATCCCATCCTGCACTGACTCCCCAGGGAGCTGTTCCCAGAATAACTGGGACAAAACCCCAGGAATTCTGGTTTATTTCCCTCGGTTTTTCTGGATGCAGTAACGTGATGCTTCTAGGGCATAACTGGAACACCTGTTATTGACCTGGGAAATGGGAGGAAGAATTCCAGATATTGATCCTGGAGCCAAGAGGGGAAAGTGGCATGGAAATATTTTCCTGAGACAACTGAAATTGTTCTCCAGAAGGGCTTGTGCAGCTTCAGTGCTGGGATGTCACCAATTCCTTCGGTCCCTGCAGCTCCTTAAGGTTACAAATCATGGAATTCCAGCCTGATTTGGGTGGGAAGGGGCTTTAAGGATCCAGTTCCACCTTGAGCCACGGGCAGGGACACCTCCCACTGTCCCAGGCTGCTCCAAGCCCCATCCAGCCTGGCCTGGGACATTCCAGGGATCCAGGGGCAGCCACAGCTGCTCTGGGAATTCCATCCCAGCCCTTCCCCACCCTCCCAGGGAGGAATTCCTTCCCAATCTCCCATCTAAATCTCCCCTCTTTCAGTCTAAACCAATCTCCCCTTGTCCTTTCCCTCTCTGTCCATGGAAAAGTCATTTTTCCAGTTTTTTTTTAAGTCCTTGAAGTCCTGGAAGGCCTCAGAGAGCTGCAGCCAGTCCTGCTCAGTCCATCCTCCCTTTGCCTCTCCAGGGAACTTTCCTGGGATTTCCTTTATTGCTCCTTGCTCAGCAAAAGCAGGATTTGCACACCAGTGTTCCCAGTGCGGGGATCACCCTCTCTGCCCAGTAAAACCAGTACAGCCAGAGCCTGGGGTGCACCCAGAACTGGGAAAGGAATCAACAGAGAGGGTGGGAAGCAGAACTGATGAATCAGCTGAGGGTGGGGAGGCAAAGAAAGACCCTTGGCTGGGCAGGGCCCAGGGGGTTACAGAGCTTTTGGGAACAGCTTTTATTCCCTGTCCCTATTCCTGCCCACTTCCCAAGGGACGGATTTTATCAGAGGGGGAAGATTGGAGAAGGCAGAGGCTCAGTCTGGTTTCCTCAGCTCCTCTGACAGCCTCAAATCCAGCACAAGGAGCAGGCAGGGCCCAGCTGGGGTTATGGAATCCTGGAATCTCCTGAGCTGGGAGGGACCCTCAGGATCACCCAGTCCCACCCCTGGCCCTGCCCAGACCCTCCAACAACCCCACCCTGGGCATCCCTGGCAGCGCTGCCCAAACGCTCCTGGAGCTCTGGCAGCCTCAGGGCCGGGACCATTCCCTGGGGAGCCTGGGCAGTGCCCAGCACCCTCTGGGGGAAGAACCTTTCCCTGATCTCCATCCCAAATTCCCTGGCACAGCTCCAGCTGTTCCCTTGTCCTGTCCCTGTCACAGGGACAGAGATGGGAGCTGGATGAGTCTCCCCCAAATCCCCTGAGGAATTGGATCCCACTGACAAAAAACTCTTTAATGTCCCTCTGAAATATCCAACTGGAGCTTAAAAGCCCCCAGATTCCCGTTCACCTCCATCCTCTGTCCCTGACTCCCCCAGGACCTTGGGGATGTCACTTTGTCCCTGGGGTCTGGGCCTGATTCCCTCTGTGCTGACGCTCAGGTGAGCACTGGCCCAGAGCTCCTCCAGTGAGGAGCAGGGGCTGGATCAGAGTAACCAGCCAGGGTAACTCTGGGATGAAAATCCAGGTGGATCCACCCCACATCCCTCCAGGCATGCTCTGTGCTCATGTGCTGCATTATTGTGGAATCAGAATTCCCAGGCTGAGGTGGAATCAGAATTCCTGGGTGTCTCCCAAACACCAGTGACCTCCAGGGTGAGAGTCTGAGCAGATTCCCAGTGTGAGGAAAGCAGCGAGGGCTGGAAAGGGATTTCTCCATGGCTGGGGTGGTGTCAGGCCCAGGCTGGGAAGGTTGGGCAGGGAAGGTTCAGCTTTGGGCAATTTCCAGGGATGAACCTTTCAAAACTGAGAGATGTCATTGCTGGAAAATTCTCTCTGTGCAGTGCTGGAAGGCTGGGGAAGTCCCCGGGATGTCGGAGGCTCCTTGGCTGCCCTGGCAGGGCAGGGATCCCAGGAATCCAGCTGGGCACAAACAGGGATTTCCCCATCTGGAACTGCTCTCCCAGGGAACCAAAGCTCTGATACAGGAGGGGATGATCCCAGTGAACCTCGGGGCAGGTGCTGAAATAACTCCAGATGATCCCGGATTTTGGCTGCACTTTGCCAGGAGCTTTGCCAGGACCCATAGGAAAACCCAAATGGGATTCTGAAAGGAGGAATTTCCCATTAGGTCTGGAATCACCGGGGGTGTGGAGAGCAGGCAGGGTGGGATGGGGATCACTTCCCATGCTGGGAATGCAGCTCCTGCCTCAGACCCACTCCCAGCATGGAATGGCTTTGTGTCACCTCTGGAAGAGCCCCTGTGCTGCTCCAGGTTTTGGGGACACCTGGGAGGGATACCATTGTGTGTTTGAGTGCCACAGGCTGTCACTGCTGGGATTTGGGAAGGAATTCCTTCCTGGGAGGGTGGGGAGAGGCTGGAATGGGATTCCCAGAGAAGCCCCTGGATCCCTGGCAGTGCCCAAGGCCAGGTTGGACAGAACCTGGAGCACCTGGGACAGTGGGAGGTGTCCCCATGGCAGGGGAGGGATGGGATGGGCTTTAATGTCCCTTCCCACCCAAAGCATTCCAGGACTCCCTGATTTTCGGAATGCCTGGCCCTGGCTCTTCAGGGATTGCTGAGGGCCATGCATGGGCTGGGCTCCCCATCCCCAATTTCTTGATCCCCCAGGACAAGAATTCCTAATTCCACCTTGCCTGGCCCATAACGAGCATTTGGGGCAATCCCGTGGCTTCTTCCAGCCCATCCACAGAGGAGACCCGAGAGCTCTGGGGAAGAAGGGGCTGGAATTTGGGAGGAGCCCTTGGGACACTCCGGGAGAGGGGATCTCGCTGAGCCGCTCCGTGCTGGGGGTGCCCCGGGTGCTCTCCGGAGCAGCTTTGAAGGATCAAAATCCCAGATTCATTTTGCTTTCAGCCGCTCCGCTGGCCGTGTTTGGATAGGACCGCGCAGCTCTCGAGGCGGGGGTGACACCGCTCAGAACCATCATTAACTGCGCCTTCTCGGCAGCTCAAACATCTTAAACAAAGAGCTCCGAGGGCCCCAAACACCGCTTTTATGAGCCCGCTCCATTTGCATTCAGGCCGCTTCCAGGGGAATCCCTGCCGAGGAACGGGGCTGGATCGGGATTTCCCAGCGCACGGAGGAAGAGGGGCTGCTCTGGCCCGGGGAAATGAAGGGGCAAGATCGAATATCTGAATATTTCATCATCTGAGGGCCATTTCTGAGTTAATAAAGCACCTCCCGGAGGGGCAGCACGGGGGACAGGTGACACTGGCACAGAACGGGAGCTGCTTTGGCCCTGGCGTCGCTGGGGAGGGGATGCAGGGACCGGAGCCCTCGGAAAGGCTCCGTGGGATTCCCTCCCTGCCTGGAGCCACTGGAGCTCCCGGGAAAAGGGAGTGATCCAGGGAGGGTGAAATTAGGATTTAATCGAGCGCAGCTGGGAGCTGGGAGGGTTTAAGGGCCACCCTCAGCCCCCCAGCAGTGCCTGGGGTGCAGGGGGCCAGGAGGAGGGATCATCCCAGGGTTTGGGTTCCTGGGTCACTGCCAGAGGCAGCAGCACTTCCCTGCTCTTGGGATGAGCGTTTTAAACCTTCCTCCTCCCAGAATCCCAGAATGGCCTGGGTTGGAAGGGAAGTTTAAAACTCATCTCATCCCAGCCATGGCAGGGACACCTCCCACTGTCCCAGGCTGCTCCAGCCCCAATGTCCAGCCTGGCCTTGGGCACTGCCAGGGATCCAGGGGCAGCCACAGCTGCTCTGGGAATTCCATCCCAGCCAGGAATTTCCTCCCAATATCCCATCCATCCCTGCCCTCTGGCAGTGGGAGCCATTCCCTGTGTCCTATCCCTCCATCCCTTGGAAATTGTCTCCATCCTTTCTGCAGGTTCACATCAGGCCCTGGAGGTCACAGTGAGGTCACCCCTGGTCTCCTCTCCAGGCTGAGCATTCCCAGCTCTCCCACTCTTTCTTCGCAGGAGGAGAAGGGAAGGTGGAGCTGAGCAGCCTCTCCCAGGCTGGAGGAATCCAAAACCCAGAGTGGTTTGGGTTCCCAGGAGGAGGAACCAGGAGCTGGGCAGGGGTGACACAGAGGCTGGGGGACAGACACAGCCTAGACTGGGCTCACTGGGCTCTCAGGTGCCACCCAGGCCCCAGCTCTGTTTGAAATCAGCTTCTCCAGGCCCTGGCTGGGGGAGCAGGACTGGGGAGGCAGGCAGAGCCTCCCTCTGCATCTTCAGCTCATGGAGCAGGCAGGGTCCAGCCGGGGTTATGGAATCCTGGAATATCCTGAGCTGGGGACCCCAGGATCACCCAGTCCCACCCTGTCCCTGCCCAGACCCCCCAACAACCCCACCCTGGGCGTCCCTGGCAGCGCTGCCCAAACGCTCCTGGAGCTCTGGCAGCCTCGGAGCCGTGCCCATTCCCTGGGGAGCCTGGGCAGTGCCCAGCACCCTCTGGGGGAAGAACCTTTCCCTGATCTCCATCCCAAATTCCCTGGCCCAGCTCCAGCTGTTCCCTGGGTCCTGTCTCTGCTCACAGGGACAAGGATGTCACTTCACTATAGGGAATTTTCTCATGGATGTGAAGTGTTGGTCACAACCCCTGTGAGAGCTATAGGAAAAACTCCTACAGAAATCAGCCAGAGAGAAACTCCCTTACACCGTTTTGGGCATTAGAAAGAAGAAATTTGTTAGGACAGGAACAGGAATTCCTGATCTCAGCAGGAACTATCTGGGTCTTTTCCCTCTAAGAAACACCCAAGGCCTGAGAACCAGCCCTGAGAAACAGCAGAACCAGGGCAGCAAATTCTTTCCTTCCCTGAGCTGTGTCCGTGCCCACCCAGGCAAGGCAGGACTCCTGAAATCAGAGTGAAATCCCAGCAAAACTCCCCCAGAATTCCTGGGAACAGGGGAGTAAAAGATGGATAGATGGAGGGATGGGTGGATGGAGGGATGGGGGATGGAGGGATGGATGGATGGAGACCCAAATCCAACCTGCTATTCCCTGTATCCAGAGCATTCACTCAACAGCTTCCAGGAAATTCCCTTGGTTTTCTGTAGCCCTGCACGGGAGCCCAGCCAGGTTTGTGTTTTGCAGCAGGAGCAGGATCCCAGCAGAGCTCCCAGGTTCCAGCAGCATTCCAGAGGCCCTGCAGGCTGTGGCTGCTCTGCTGCTCTCCCCAGCTCTAGGCACTGCTGTTCTCCCACTGCCCACGGAGGGTTTTCCTGGGGATTTTCCAGGCAGAGCAGGACTCAGTGTCTGTACTCTGTAATTACTTTTAGTTGTTGCCTTCTCCTTTGTTGTAATTAGCTCGCTAATTATCGCTACCGAATTTTAACTCAGTGGTTCCCATTAATCTTAAATTATTTCCCAGGGTGTCCAGGCTCGTTTAACACCAGGGTTGTGTTGCTTTTAATCACAGGTTTTGTGGCTCGGTGCTGCTGTCCCAGAAACAGCCGTGGGGGGTCTGGGGAGGGGCTTCTGATGAGGGCTCGGGGGACAGGACATAGGGAATGGATCGCACTGCCAACGGGCAGGGGTGGATGGGAGATTGGGCAGGAGTTCCAGGCTGGGGAGTGGCTGGAATGGAATTCCCAGAGCAGCCGAGGCTGCCCCTGGATCCCTGGCAGTGCCCAAGGCCAGGCTGGAGCACTGGGACAGCGGGAGATGTCCCTGCCCATGGATGCCACTGGGTGATCCTCAAGGCCTCTTCCACTTCCCACCTTCTGGGAGTTCTGGGGGAGCTCTGCTGGGATTTCACTCTGATTTCACTCTGATTTCACTCTGATTTCACTCTGATTTCAGGAGCCCTGCCTGTCCCGAGTGGCGCAGACACAGCTCAGGGAAGGAGGATTTGGCTCTGCTGTTTCTCAGAGCTGTTTCCCAGCACTCCATGATGCTGAGATGGTGTTGGAGGAGCAGCTGATCGTGAGGTGTCCGTGGGAGAAAACCCCACCCTTCAGTGGATCTGCTCCCCAGGGGAGCCTCCATGAGAAGCTTTTCCATTCCTGTTCTTGCCAGTATTCCTGGATGAGGGATTTTGGGAATCCCCGTTTGCCAGAGCTCCAAAGGGCTCAGGCTGGCTCTGCCCCTCCTGTGTCTCAGCTGGACTCTCTCCTGGGAAGGGATTTCACCAAACCCATATCAATCCCAGGCTTTTCCCCAAAAATCCAAATCTCAGACCCTTCCCTGAGTCAGGGCCCTTTGCTGACGATGTCACCAGAGGAGGTGGCTCTGTTCCCAGCCTCCACAACCCTATGCTCCAGGGAATCCAGGAAGCCCAAGTGACCTCTCCACCCCCAATCCCACATCCCAAAGGAAACGGCCACACTTTGATGAGGGAGTTTTGGCCTTTTCCAAATGTCAGGCAAAAACCTGGAGGGCTCTGGTTCCTCCGAGTCCAGCCAGGACCTTACAGCCTGCACAAAATCCTTTAAAAATAATTTCACTGGGTTTTTCCCAAAGCTGTCTGTAAATTGGATGAAATATTGGATCTTTCCAGAGCTCCAGCCCTGCTTTGGTCACCCCCAGGTGTTTCAGTGCATTTGGAATGAAGGGTAGTGAGGAGTTCACAGAAAATGCTGTTGGAATCTGTCACATCCTGCAAAACTTCTGTTCCCGCGAATCCACAGCTCCCTTCGGAATGTCTGTGCCAGAGAAATGGTGAAAAATTCTGCTCTCAGGGCTGGGTTTTCTACCTGGGTTCTTCAAAATGCCAATAAAAGCCAGTGCTGGAGCTGGGATCCCACGTTTTTCTCAGGATGGAGGCTCCAAGCTGGGGATGAGAGAATCCTGAGTCCTGGATGTGCAGGGTCAGACACAAAACAGCTCCCACAGCCAGGTAAGAACAGAGGTGCCATAAAGAGTGAGGCAGCTCTGGGTGCTAATAAATATAAAATAAAAAAATATTTAAAATAAAATATTAAATATTAAATATATGGAGTGCCCAAGGCTCAGCTAATATTGATTTATTTATAGACTAAGCAGGAACTCAAAAGGATTGAGGGGAAGATGAGGCTTTGGCAAAGTGATAAAGAGATTTTTCCAAAGCCATCCTGAATTTTGGTTGGGTTTTTTGCCTCTGGTTTTGGGTTTTTGCTGCTTTCCCACAGCCCTTGCTCTGTGTGAGCTCAGGATCAGGAGTGTCCTGAGAATTCCTCTTATCCCGCAGCCAGATCTGTGTCTGCTGGAAGGAAACCCCTTTGTTTGGAAGGGGATATCCCAGTCCCACAGCCTGGGGCCACAGGAGCGGCAGGATTGTCCCTGGAGGAGCTCAGGATCTGAGCCTTGGGAGCACATTGGGAATCTGAGCTCTTCCCTGCTCGGGAAAGGTTTGGTCGTGGAGACGCTTCAGGAACAAATCCCGAGGGAATTGTGTTCCCTCCAGTGTTTTCCTGGGAGTTATAAACCCATCAGGAGTGACACCCCTGGATCCTCTGCAGGACTCTGCTCCTTTTCCCTGGAATCCTCCCCGTGCCCTGGGATCATGTTTGGAATCTGAGCTCTTCCCACTCGATCCCTGCTCAGGGAAAGGTTTGGTTGTGGAGACACCTCAGTGACAAATCCCGAGGGAATTGTGTTCCCTCCAGTGCTTTCCTGGGAGTTATAAACCTGGATCCTCTGCAGGACTCTGCTCCTTCTCCCTGCAATCCTCCCCGTGCCCTGGGAGCCCTGGCTGTGCCAAGGATCCCCTGCATCCCCCTGGGAGCTGCCGTGGGGTGAGAGGGAGTGGGACACAAAGCTCAGCTTTAAACACCACATCTACACTGCTCAGGCATGGCCTTGTCCCAGGAAATGCTATGGGAACAGGGATTTTCAGTTTTCCTCAGCAGGCCCAGCTGGGACCCACCCTGCTCTGCTTTTGGAGGAATCAGAAATGCTGGAAAACCCCCAAAAGTGAGGACTGGGTGAAGAGCTGAGGCTGCAGCAGTTTGTGTCCAGCCACCAGCCGTGTCCCCAGGGTCAGTGCTGGGGCCGCTCCCGTTTGATCTCTTTATTGATGAGCTGGGTGGGATTGAGTCCAAATCAGGAAATTTGCAGGTGACACCGAGCTGGGAGTGAGTGTGGATGTGCTGGAGGGCAGGAGGGCTCTGCACAGGGACCCGGACAGGCTGGATCCAGGGGATGAACCCAGCAAGGTGAGGTTTAACAAGGCCAAGTGCCAGGTCCTGCACTTTGGCCACAACAACCCCTGCAGTGCCACAGGCTGGGGACAGAGGGGCTGGACAGTGGCCAGGCAGAGAGGGACCAGGTTGGACATGAGCCAGCTCTGCCCACGTGGCCAAGAAGGCCGATGGCTCCTGGCCTGGATCAGGAATGGTGTGGCCAGCAGGACCAGGGAGGTCACTCTCCCCCTACACTCAGCACTGATGAGGCCACACCTCGAGTGCTGTGCCCAGTTCTGGGCCCCCAATTTAGGAAGGCCATGGAGGGGCTGGAGCATGTCCAGAGAAGGGAACAAGGCTGGTGAGGGGTCTGGAACACAACTCCTATGAGGAGTGGCTGAGAGAGCTGGGGGTGTTTATCCTGGAGAGAAAAGCAGGCTCAGAGGAGAACTCGTCACTCCCTGCACCTTCATGAAAGGAAGCTGTGGCCGGGTGGGGCCAGGCTCTGCTCCCAGGCACCCACTGACAGAATGAGAGGGACAGCCAGGGGAAGTTTAGGGTGGACATCAGGAAAAAAAATCTTCACTGAAAGAGTGACTGGGCACTGGAATTGTCTGCCCCGGGAGCAGGTGGAGTCACTGTCCCTGGAGGGTTTAACAAAGCCCGGACTGGCACTTGCTGCCAGGGCTCAGCTGATGAGGAGGTGCGGGGCCATAGGTTGGACCTCATGATCTCAAAGGGCTTTTCCAACCCTATGATTCTGGGAAGTCCAACTGAACTCAACCGAATTCCCTAAATAACCTCTCCAGGTGCCAGAGCTTGCATTTTACCACTTTCAGGGCAATGCTGGCACTGAGGGTTAAAATACACCTGGGAAAGCCCAAAAAATCCTCTTTGTTTAGCCCAGAATCCCATCCCAGATTGCAAATGGGGCCCACATTAATTCTGCAGCACAGAGAGAGGCCAGAGGAGATTCCTGCTGCTTCCCACTCCCAAAATATCCCTTGGGAAGCTCGAGGGAGCCTCCTGTTCCCAGGTGTCCTTGGATGAGATCCTTGTTCAAAGGTGCCACCAGAGCTGTGTGGGCTGTGTCACTGGGGCTGTGTCACTGGGGCTGTGTCACTGGGGCTGTGTCACTGGGGCTGTGTCACTGGGATGTCACTGGGGCTGTGTCAC
>JAHLSL010000103.1:510783-524677 GCA_025920805.1 Petroica traversi | reverse complement strand
TCACTGGGGCTGTGTCACTGGGATGTCACTGGGGCTGTGTCACTGGGGCTGTGTCACTGGGCTGTGTCACTGGGGCTGTGTCACTGGGGCTATCACTGGGCTGTGTCGCTGAGGCTGTGTCACTAGGGCTGTGTCACTGGGATGTGTCACTGGGAGGTGTCCCAGGTCCAAGGGAAGTTCAGGCCCTGCCTGGCACCTCCTTAGCCAAGGCAGGGCTGTAGAAGTTCCCCAGGAGCAGCAGTCTCTGGATGAGCAGAGCCAGGGGTGGCACTTGCAGGGACACAGACAGCCAGACTTTGTCCCCGTGCTGTTCCCTGCACCAATGTTCCAAGGGTTTAATGTCCCCAGCCCTTCTCCCTTGGGATGACATCAGATCCCACAACCTCTGCAATGAAACCCAAGGTGGGGTTGGGTGACATTGAACCCTGGGGACACTTTGGGTTACACTGAAACCCAGGCTGAGTTTGGGTTATGGAGATTTCAGGGTCACAGAGATTTCAGGATCATAGAGATTTCAGGGTCAGGGTTTTGGAACTTTCAGTTCCCTCCCAGCCCCACCCATCCCAGGACTCTGAGCCTTCCCCTGCTCAGGGCTGGGGTTGATTTCCCAATCTCAAGGAAGGTTTTGGAGCTTCCCTTGCTGAGGACCAGCTCAGGTTTTCACCATGCCCATTCCCCCTGTCCAAGCCCTGTCCCAGCCCTCTCTCCTCATCCCCACTGTCCCCTGGGAGGCTTTGGCAGCCCTGGAGCTCTGTGCCCGTGTCTGTGCCCATGTCTGTCCCCTCTGTGCCCGTGTCTGGCCCCTCTCTGCCTGTGTCTGTGCCGACCCCTGGGTCGTGCCCTGGCCGTGGGGGTGACTTTGACTCAGGCAGAGGCTCTGGCTCCAATTCCCATGGCAGAAATAAGAAATCCCTCTGCACAGTGAGCTCATTAGGGAGCAGGGCTGACAGAGCCTGGCTGTCCTCATTCCCTGGAATGGGGCCTTCCACAGCTCCTGGCTGTGATGGGAATCCTCCAGGCTGGGAGCCTGGGCTAAAAATAACCCTCAGAAATAAATCCAGGATGCAGAGGTGGCCCAGACTCATGTGGCTCCTTGGAAATCCAAGATTTAACCCCTCAGTGCATTCAGATCTCCAAGAAGGACCAAGCTGGGAGAAGGTCCCTCCTCCCTGTCTCGGTCATGCAGGGGACAGGATGGCTTTGGTTTGTTCCGTGTCTGTCATGCCCCTCGTGGGGACTGACCCCAGATTGGTTTGCAGGGGACAGGCTGGAGGCTCTGCCAGGAGCACGCAGGGAAAGGCCTTTGTGGGCTCTTGGTTCCCGGCTGGTCCCTGAGACATTCCTTGAAGGAGCTCTCCAGGAGGAAGGGATGAGGTCTGAGACAAAGGGACAAAGCACTCCCCACAAAGCGGTGGTGACACCTGGCTGGTCACAGCAGCCACTGCTTGGAACTCTCAGGTGCAGGAGCTCAGCATGGTCAAAGTTAAACAGGGATTCACTTCCAGCCAACCTTTCCTGAGGCTGAAATTCCAGCTGCGGCACAAAGGGCACAGGAATCACCTTCTCCTCCTGCTGCTGCCCTCCTGCTGCTCTCCTGCCTTTGAGCAATCTGAGCTGCCTGGGTCCCTGCCAGGGCTGTTCTGACCTCGGGGACACACAGACATCCCAAAATGTGCCCCGTGAGCAGCTGGCAATTCCCCAGGGAGCCAAATCCTCTGGCAAGGTCTGGACAGTGCCAAGGGCCATCTCCAGCCTTCTGGGAGGATTTTGTCCCCTGGAGGTTGCTTTGCTGGACCTTCAGGGCACTCAGTTCCCCTTGGAGACCCCAGACCCTCTTTGGTGGCTTCTCCGTGCCCTGGTGGTGGCACTGCCCTTTCAGCCGTGGCTCCAAGAGCAAGGGAAGCATTTGGAGGTTCTCCCATGGGATTGTCTCAGTCTTGGCATTCCAAGTTTCCCCTGCGAGCTTCCCTGCAGCAGCACAATCTGCTAAAACCCAACGTTTTGGGGTTCTTTGTCCTAAATCCCTGCCCGGCCACGCCCAGGACCCTCAGGGGCTGGAGGCCAGGCTGGGTGTGAAATGTTCTCTGGACACCCAGGATGGAATCCCACACCCCACTGAAGGCTCCTGGCTGCCCAAGGAGCACCAAGACCTCCCAGGAATAACCCAGGGGAAGAGAATCTACCCCAGGCTCACAGAAAGAATTCCTGCTTTCCCTTCTCTCTGTAATCCATAAAGAAATGCAATTCCCAAAGCAGCCCGGGAGCAGAGCCTGCAGGGAGGGGGTGACACAGCCCAGGAGGGGAGAGGAGGAGGAGGAGGAGGAGGAGGAAAGGAATTGCTCTGGATGGCCTTTACTGCCAACACTGAGAACTGAAGGAGCTGCAAAGATCCTTTGGCAGGAACACAAACAAACGGATAAGAAATGGAGATTCCGAGGTGCCCCTGATGAGGAGGGAACACATCCATAGCTCAAGGACAGAGGCAGGAGGGGACATGGGGGAGAGTCCTGCAGAAATGGCTTTTCCCTGGAAAAGCAGCACGGGAGCTGCAGCTGCTGCTTGCCTGCATCCACAGCCCCAAAGGAAATGCCTCCTGCAATAAAAATCAACCCCAGGGCTCTGAGTGCTTCTGGGTGTCCTGGGGGGTAGAGCAGGAGCATTTCACACAGAGGATGGGGAGGAGAGGGCATGAAGATTCCTGCAAAAATTCATTCCTCACACAAATGGATTTGCTTTGTCTGGACATGGATCCATTTTGGAATTCCATTCTCCAGCTCTCCTGACAAAGGGATTTGAACATCCCAAGAGCTGCTGCCTTTCCCCAGCAGGCAGGGTCTCCGTGGCTCATCCTGGAGCATTTCCTGCCTGGAATGAGGGGTGGGACTGCACAGAGGAGAAGCCAATCTGTTGACCCTGAAATGCTTAATTGCTCCAGAATCTTGGAATGGTTTGGGCTAGAAGGACCTTAAGGATGATCCAGTGCCACCCCTGCCATCGCAGGGACACCCCCCACTGTCCCAGGCTGCTCCCAGCCCTGTCCAGCTTGGCCTTGGGCACTGCCAGGGATCCAGGGGCTTCTCTGGGAATTCCATCCCAGCCCCTCCCCACCCTCACAGCCAGGAATTCCTTCCCAAATTCCCATCCAATCCTTCCCTCCTTCAGCTCAAGGCCATTCCCTCTTGTCCATTGTTTCTCACATTTTTTTCCGCCTTATCAAAGCCCTGCAAAGCCATGGGAATCTTTGGGGAAATTCCCACTCAGGACAGACAAAGCTCCAGGGATAGGAGCTGCACATAGCCCTGGGATAGAGGTGGGGAATAAAGACAGTGGTGGAATGAAATCAGGGAGGTTTTGGCTCCTGGTGATGGGATGCAGCCGGAGCAAGCCCTGACTCAGTTTCCTGCTGGAAGCTCAGGATGAGCTGCTCAGGATGGCTGAAATCAGACTTTTAAAGCTCAAATCGAGAAAAAGATGGAAAAGGAATATTTCCTTGGGAATTTCCTTCACCATTCCCTGAGGGCTGGAAGGAGAAGGCACCACTTTGTGACTGGAGCCCAAATCTTCCCTGGGCCCCCTTTATCCCTTCCCTCGGCCCGGGAGTGAAGGGAGTGCAGCAGGGCGGAGTTTCCTTCTCCAGGGACTCCCCCAGGGACACACTCTTCCTCTCCTCCCTCATCCCTAATCCATGACTTATCCATCAATAAATGCAGAGTGTTTACAGGAAAGGTTTAGCTCAAGAAACGGCAGGAAATGGAATTTTGGAGGCTGCTGAGGGGCAGCTGAACTCCCCCATGCTCCAGGGCCCTGACCTCGTTCCATCTGGGAAGGAGGGCTGGGAAATCCCATCAGGTGTGGCTGTTCCTCCTGGGAGTTGTTTGTCCCAGAATCAGGCAAGAGTTGCAAGAGCAGCTCCTGCAGGGAGAGCTGAGCTCCTGGAAATGATGGAAAGGCCTCCAAGGGGCAGGAATGGGAATTTTCAGGGTTTATTTGAACACCAACGCTGCCCTGAGATGGAGAATCTCTGGAACATTTAAGTGGAAAAAGTCCTGGAAATTGAATCTTGACGTGGCTCTGAGCACTTCAGACACCTGGGGCCTCTCCACAGCCATGGAAATGCCTGGAAAACGCTGCTGGATCCCATCACTGCTGCCACGTGGAGGGACACATGGGATCACACTCTGGGATGTCCCCATCACAAAGGGACAGGATTCCTGGCTGGCTACTCCTACCAAGGGCTGACCTTGGGGAATTCTGGGCTGGCCTCAGCAGGACAGAACCCCTGAACCCTGAACTTGCAGGGAGCAGGGACAGCTGAGTGTCCCCACATGGAGCAGTGGGAGAGGGAAAGGGAGGGGCTGCAATAGAGGGAAAAAGGGTCCTTGGGAAGCAGAAATGGGGTTGGTTTTGAGGGGCAGGAGCTGCCGTTTGCAAAGGGCAGAACATCTCCAGGGAAAAGTGGAGCTCACCCAGAGCTGGAGTTTGGGAGGAGCAGGGAATGGGAAGGTTGTTTAATGAGGAGGTGAGGAATGCTCAGTTAGGGACAATCCTCTCACCCCCAAATTCCTGCAAACATTCCAGGTGAGGGGGAGCCCAACACCAGATCCCACTGCCGGCCAGGCACTGCAGAGCTGCACTCCAGGAGCCTTCTGGGGCCCTTCCAGCTCAGCCTCATCTGGGATTCTGGGATTATCCCACTGAGAACAGCAGAAATCAGCTCCCTCTGCCCTGGGCAGCAGCCAAACATTACAGAACCACCCTCGGGTGGGAATAAATATGAGAAAAGCTCCAACTCCTTTCCATTCCTGAGCCCTGAAGGAGCTTTGAGGTCACCTCTACTCAATGCTCAGGCTCAGGAGCTCAGGACGGAAGAAAAGGGAGAAGCAGGAGATCCTTTCCCACTACGGCTCCAGCAGGCAGGGATGAATAGAGCTGGCAGAATTCCAGAGGTGGAATGACAGAGGTTTTTGGGGATGCCTCCATTGCTGCTCCTCTGCTCCTTGCAGCTCCTGGGGCTGGTCCTGCTTTGGCTCCTGGAGATGACCAAATTCATCTTTCCTGGAATTCCTGCAGCAGCAGCAGGACCTGCTGCCCTCCCTGCACGGCTCCTGCAGCACCGGGGGAGCGGAGAGCTCCGGGGAGGGGCCGAAATCCCAGCCTGTCCCTGCTCCTGTGGCCCCGTCAGCCTGAGGGGTCCCAGGGTATCCCAGAGGTGTCCCAGGGTTATCCAGAGGTGTCCCGGAGCCTTCCCAGGCCTATCCAGAGGTGTCCCAGAGCTATCCAGGGCTGTCCAGAGCATTTCCAGAGCTTTCCAGAGGTGTCCCAGAGCTATCCAGTGCTGTCCAGAGCATTCCCAGGGCTATCCAGGGCTGTCCCAGAGCCTTCCCAGGGCCATCCAGAGGTGTCCCAGAGGAATCCCGAGGGGAGGGGACCTGCCCTTCCTGCTCTGACCCCTTCTCTGCAACTCCGTGTTCTGGGATCCCCTCCCACTCCCTGCTGCTGGCAGCTTTAGGATTCCGGGAATGAATTCTCCCTCCCCCATCCCCAGCTCCCACCCTGTGGGCCACTCTCAGCAGCTCCAGCCCTGGCCTGAGCTCTCCATCCTGGCAGTTTTCCCTGGAGCTGGCAGCAGGGAGCTCACGGCCACCCCAGTGAGCCCAGGCTGGGACATTTGGGGAGGAACAGAACGATTTCAATCCTCTCAAAGCTCCAAGGGCCAGGGAAATAACGGGACAGGAAATCCCAGCTCCTGCAGGCCCAGCTGTGCCTGTGGGGAATGGGGACACGGGGAATGGGAATGGGGGACACGGGGAATGGGGGACATGGGGAATGGGAATGGGGGCACAGGGAATGAGAATGGGGAATACGGGGAATGGGAATGGGGGACACGGAATGGGAGTCACAGGGAATGGGAATGGGGACATGGATTGTCCCAGGGGATGGCCCCGGGCTGAGGGGAAATGATTGCTCAGTCTAGTCCTAACAAGTCTGGGACTTTGGGCTGAGCCTACGGACAGCAGGGACAGGGAGGGATCAGGATGGATATGGGTTGGATACGGGATGGATACAGGATGGATATGGGATGGACATTGAGAAAGGCTCTTCCCCCAGAGGGTGCTGGGCACTGCCCAGGCTCCCCAGGGAATGGTCCCGGCCCCGAGGCTGCCAGAGCTCCAGGAGTGTTTGGGCAGCGCTGCCAGGGGTGCCCAGAGTGGGGTTGTTGGGGGGTCTGGGCAGGGACAGGGACTGGATGATCCTGGGGGTCCCTTCCAGCTCAGGATATTCCAGGATTCTCTGAACCAGAGGATGGTGAATTCCAGACAAGGCTCAGCCTGACCAGCTCCAGCTTCCCAAATTCCCACCTGGAGCAGCTTTCCCCTTCCATGGCAGGGTTCAGCCAGGCAGGTTTATCCCATCCTCTGGGCAGGCACAACCCAGGTAGAACTCTGGAAATAATCGATTTTTTTGCCTCACTGACAATTTCAAACAAGCAAACACGAAATTGTTTCAGGTCAACTTGAAATTCAAATCCTTGAATTTTTTTTTTCTCAATCAGAAATTGCTAAAACCCCCTGCTTTGGGTTAAGGGGAACATTTTATTTGCCCTGATATGAAATATCCCGTTTCCATGCCAAGCATTCTCTATAATCACTGTGTAACTACAGCTTCAGGAGTTTTCTACCCAGAGAGTAGAATATTTGTTACATTTTTTTCCTGGTGTTTTATTTGTGTGTGCAAGGTTGGACTTCATGCAGGAAGAATGTGCTGCTGTTAAATCTCTTTTTTTGTTTTTTTCCAGACCAATAGAACTGAGACAATGAGGTTTGCTAAAACATTTCACTCAGGTGAAGCTCTGCAAGGAGCTTTTCTCTGCTGTTCCCAAATCCCCTTCCCCCCTGGGCTGAGGTGCAGAGCCTGCCCTACCTGTGAGCAGAGCAGTGACCCCTGCCCCAGGCACAGAGCCAGGCCACGCGCTATTTGTGGATAGAGCAGGACACAGTCATGGGAAACTTTTCCTGCTGCAGGAAAGGTCTGAGAGAGCAATACTGAGATTTTGTGCAGCTTCAGCGTCACCGAAGGACTCCTGAAGGAGCTGGGTGGGGAGATTTCCTCCAACAGTGCTGTGAAAGTGAGACTAATTCCCAATCCTCGTGGTCTCTGTAGCCTCTGTAACTCCGATTTGGGAGGAGAAAGGGTTTTGCAGACATCATCCTCATCTTCCCACCCATTCCCTACATTTATAGGGTGGGTTTTGTAGACCTTGCTCTGATTTTCCACTCATTTCCTGAATTTCTGATGCCAAAGTAGCCCGGGCTGCTGCTGCTGAAGGCTTTGCCAAGAGCCCTGACGGGCCGCGTGTTCCTGAGGAACGACATTCCCACATTCCCACGTCCCTCGGGCTGTCACATCAGCCCTCGATGTGACCCCTCCCTGAGGGACGAACGGCAGAGACCAGGGTTCAGGGAGCGGCTGCCGGGTGAAAATGAGCTAAATCCTCCTCCCTGAGGCATTCCAGAGGAGCCGGGATGGGAGAGCCCAGCAAAGCTTTGGAGATCTCCCTTCCAACGCTCCCAGCAGCGCAGCCACCCCCAAACCCCTCTGATCGCCGGGCGGCAGCAGCCCCGTTAATTGCGCTGATTAATGAGTCTCTCACGCAGCCCTAATTGCACGAGGAGAAGCCGAGAGTTCACTTTTACCCCCTGAGCTGCTTCCAAATGAGGCGGGCGCTGAGCAGCCCGGGCGGGGCTCATTAGCACGCGGTAATTAACGCAGAGCGGCTCTTTCCCTTCCCACCGGAGCCTCTGGTTCCGCTCCAGCCGCTCCCGGCCCTGCGCATCCCACCGGGCTCAGCTGCCTTGGGAGAGGGCTCGGAGCCCCTAGGGACTCCCTGGAATCGCTCCCTGCCTGGAGGGAATGGGGGTGTTCAGCTTGGAGAGGAGACTCAGAGGTGACCTTGCCACTCTCTACAGCTCCCTGAAGGGTGGCTGTGCCTAGGTCTCCTTCTCCAGGCAGCACGGACAGAAGGAGAGGACACAGCCTTAGGCTACGCCAAGGAAAACATAGGTTGGATATTAGGAAAAAACATGTACAGGAGTGATAAAATATTGGAATGGTCTGCTCAGGGAGGTGGTGGAATCACCATCCCTGGACGTGTTAAAAAAGAAATTGGATGTGGCACTCGGTGCCGTGGTTTAGTTTAGTGGAGGTGCTGGGGCTTGGGTTGGACTCAGTCTTGAAGGTCTTTTCCAACCCAGTGATTCTGTGATTATGTGTGAATGAGACTCTGCCCCATCCCTGTGGCTGTCCCTGGATCCCTGGCAGTGCCCAAGGCCAGGCTGGACATTGGGGCTGGGAGCAGCCTGGGACAGTGGGAGGTGTCCCTGCCATGGCAGGGGGGGCACTGGGTGGGCTTTGAGCTCCCTTCCAGCCAAACCTTTCCATGATTCCCTGATTTTATGGCTGACATTGCTGATGTCCTCCTTGGAGACTGGAAAAGCCCATCCAAAGGCACTGCAGGATCCTGGGCCTGTCCTGAGCTCCAAAAGATGGAGAGGGACCGAGACTGGGAATTGCAGTGACAGGGCAAGGGGGAATGGGATCCCACTGACAGAGGGGCAATTTTGGTCCGATATTTGGAAAAATCCTGCCCTGTGAGGTGGGGAGGAGCTGGAAAAAAATTCCTAGAGCAGCTGTGGCTGCCCCTGGATCCCCAGCAGTGTCCCAGACCAGGCTGGACAGGACTTGGAGAACCCTGGGATAGTGGGAGGTGTCCCAGGAGTGGCACTGGATGGGCTTTAAGGTCCCTTCCCACCCCAAACATTTCATGATCCTTTAACAGACACCTTTGGATACACAATTCCCATTCCAGGTGCTCAGAGAACTCTTAATTAGATTTTCCAGCCCAGCCTAATGAAGTTCAGTCTCCCCTGACTGAGCAGAACCAGTGATGAGGAAAAGGGAAAAGCTGCTCAGGAGCTCCAAGGTGAGCAAACACCTTCGGGATCCATTCCTGCCCAAACACTGGGAAAAGTTCCTTTTTTCCCCTCAGGACTTGTGTTTCCCTTTGGGTTTGGATGCTGGGGATCCTCCTGCCTCTCTCCCACAGGGCTGGAAGGGGGAGGCTCTTCTGCAGCTGGGGTCAAACTGCTCAGCCCTTTCTGGGATTTTGGCACCAGGGATACAAACCCAGCTCTGCAAGGGCCTTTTGTGGCTTCTGCCTCTTCCATTGTCCCAAAAGGGATTCCTCCCTCTCCTCCCTCTCCTCCCTCTCCTCCCTCTCCTTCTCCTTAACACAGATTAAAAAGGATCAAACCTCTCCTTTATCCTTCCCAGACAGAGCCTGGCACTGGCATCCCAGGGGAGGCGCTTTCGGCTTTGTAAGGCTCGAGACAAAACTCTAACACCTCAGAATTGCAGCTGAAATTCTGTGTTTTGTTTGCTTTGTGGGAAGATCTCCCCGGATCAAATCCGTGTCCATTCAGGAAGGACATTACAGCTCCAAAGAACAACAAACGCATCCTACAGAGAGCAGGGAAAGCCTCAGAGCCCAGAGCCATCCCTAACAGCTCACGGAACAGCCTGGCCTGATCCCAAGCTGACCAGCACTCTGGGGAAACTGAGGGAGAGGGATTGATGTTCCAGAGGAAAAGCAGCAAGCAGGGGACAGCAGTGGGATCCCACACTGCTCACACCTCAGCAGCTTTTGGGAGGAATTCTGCCCCTCTGCAGCATTCCAGGTTTGGGTATTCTGCCGCAAATCCAGGCAATGCCGTTTTTGCAGCAGCTTGCAAGGGAAAGCCCTGGGTTTTCCTGGTTTTAGTGTCAGGTTGTCCCTGTCAATCCTGAGCAGCCTTTGCTGCAGCTCCAGGTGAGAGAATAAACCATGGAATTCTGCAGGAGAGACAGGGAATGTCTGAGGTGCTGCCCCTCGCACACACAACAGCCTTGGGAATTGAACCCAGGAATGAGACAAAATCTGAGGGAAAATCCAGACTTTTCTACATTACAGAGCCTTGGACGATTCCTGGGACCCTGGGGGAGCAGAAGGTGTCCCTGCCCATGGGAGGGGTGGGTCTAGTGCACCCTCAAGGCCTATCCAACCCAAACCATTCCATGATTCCAGGGTTTTATACTCAGGACAATTCCCAGCACTCCCAGAGCCCAAGGCAGGGAATTCAGGACAAAGATGGAGGAACAAAATCTGTGTGTGAGCAATGTAACACATTTTTAGTAAGCACATCAAGGAGGGAAACACTTTCATGCCATCCTAATTAAGACAATTTTGCAGTCAGCTGTACCCAGTGCTCTGTCAGTATCCCGTGGTTTATCCAGCATCCAGTGCTGGCCCTCAAGCTGGGAAGAATGGGAGCTCTGTGATTTAAATCTGGCTTAGTCTTAGATTTGCAGGTACCTGATGGCCCCAGAGCAGCTCGGGATCAGCCCCTGGGGCTGCTCAGAGCTGCAGCCATGGCTGAAATCTCACAAAAAATTGTTGAGGGCTTGGAATTAGGAAAATTCCCGTTTTGTGCCAGGTCCCAGCAAAGCTGCTGCAGGAGGGGGATCCTTTCTCAGCTTCAGCAGCAGCTGGGAACTCCTGAGGGTGGCTCCAGCACAATTAGGCTCAGTTTTAATAAGCACAGGTATTTTTCCAGCAGTTGGAACCCGGTCATGGGCCAGGATCCCACTGTACATGCTAATGAGGGAGTGCAGGGAAGAGCCAGGGAAGGTAAATCCTGTAATTAATCCCTGCTCCAATCAAGCTGTGACTCTGGGCTCAGGGATCAAACACTGCCTGAGATGCTCTGGGAGCTCGGGGTTCTTTCCTTCCCGTTGGGTTTCTGGAGGGCTCAGAGCAGAGGACACAGCCCAGGGTGATCCCTCCAATCCATGGATTGAGCAGTGATTCCGTGGGCTCAGAGACCCCCGTCCCTGGGGCAGCTCCAGGATGGATCCCCAGGAGAGCCCGGAGCTCTCCCTTCTGGCTGCTCCTGGCTGTTCCCTGCAGGAGGAGCCTTGCTGAGGGGTCGGGAATCCAAGCTGGCAGCAAAATCCTGGGATAGATCCCTGGCTGACCCAGGATCTCTGGGAGGATCAGGGAGCACAGCCCAGGCTGGGGCTGGGACACCCTGGGACAGTGGGAGGTGTCCTGGGTGGGACTGGGGGGCCTTGAACCACCCCAGACCAGCCTGGGATTCTGGGAAGAGCCTGGGATCCAAGTGCAGCTGTCCCTGAACCAGCAAAGGACATTTATCTTGAAATCCAGCTCTGGGAGCAGTTAAACCCCAGCCCAGGCTCAGCCTGAGGCCAGGCTCTGTCAGGATGAAATGCTGGCATTCCCATTTCCTTCCAGAAAACTCCACCCTAAAAGAGAAGTGGCTCCTTGGCAAAGCCATCCTTTCCTCAAGAAGTGGGAAATGGGAAGCTTTGGCAGTTTGGAGTTTTCTTCCCAAAACCATTTCCAGCCATCCCAAAACCCAGCACGGTTGCTACAGAACAGGAATTCCTGACAGCAAACACTGAGCTGGGAAATTCCCAGCTGTCCAGTAAAGAAAGGACCTGCTAAATGTAGAGCAGGTCACTGACACATCCCTGGATTGGATAGGCTGGCACGTCCCTGCATCCCGGGAAGTGGGGATTGCAAGGGAAGCAAACACTCAGTGCCAAGAAACAGCAAAACCCTGGGAATTGCAGCAGGGGTTTTGCAGCTTCTGGCCTGCTAAAAAGGTCTGCAATGTCCCTGCTTTTCCCTTCTCACCCATCCCAGCTGGAGCTTTCCCTCCTCCTGCCTTGGCTCCACCTGTCCCTTCCCAGCAAACCCGTCTATCCTCCTTCCAACATCCCAACCAGGGCTCCTCTGGCAAATGACCCTCCCCAGGCTCTGGCTTTGCTCCTTCTCTGCTGGAATTTCTGTCACTGGGATTGGGGTGGAAGGGGGACATCCCTTCCCTGCATCCTCTGATTTCCTCCTCACTGCTTTGGAAAATGTCAGGAAGGGACTGGGATGCAGGAAGAGCTGGGTTTGTTTATTTATCCATGTGAAGGTTCATTTGGGTCTCTCAGTCCACGCCGAGCCTCTGGAAGTGTTCCTGGCACCCTGCAAGGTTCAGGATTTAAAGGGAGCAGGGTTAGATGGGATACTGGGAGGCTGGGATGGAATTCCCAGAGCAGCTGTGGCTGCCCCTGGATCCCTGGCAGTGCCCAAGGCCAGGCTGGACATTGGGGCTGGGAGCAGCCTGGGACAGGGGGAGGTGTCCCTGCCATGGCAGGGGTGGGAATGGATGAGCTTTAAGGCCCCTTCCTGCCCAAACCATTCCAGGATTCCCTGAAGGTTTATGGTTTGTGTTGCTGCTGATGTCCTTGGCTGAGGCTGAAAAAAGCTCATCCAAAGGCACTGCAGGATCCTGAGGGCCCTGGGACAGTCCTGACCCTCAAAACCTGAGGAAAACTATTGGAAACTCAGCCCTGAATTCCCTTCCACCTCCTCAGAGCTCCTCACACCTGGCAAAAATCTGTGGGAATCAAAAGCAGCCTGAAATGGTTGTAATTTCCAGCAGGGATTAGTGATGTTCACTGCCTGACCTCGCTCCTCCCGAGGCTCCAGGAGTGTTCTGAGCTTGCTAATTCCCAAAGCCTCTTCTGGCTGCTCTGGGCAGACAGGGGAGAGGAAAAGGAATCAAATTCCTGCCAGGGAAAAGTGATTTCTTCATATTCCTTCACTCTTCACCCTGACAGCAGCTTCAGCTTGCAAAATAAAAAATGGGTATGGGAACACCTTTAATGCATTATTTGAATGTAGCCCTTCCCTTCTGCTGAAAACCTGGAGATCAAATCCTGAGGAAGGCAGGGCAGATCTGGGATGAAGCTCGGGGGTCCCTGCTGGGTTTGAACAGCCAGGGCTGAAAGAGCGTCATAAAAAAATTAAAAAAAAAAATAAAAAAGGATGAAGACACTTCTGCAGCCCCCTGTAACTGCAGCCATCGTGGGAAAAGGAACATTCTGAGGTTGTTGCTGTTCCCAAGCCTGGGATCCAGAGTGAGACTCCAAATCCATGCCTGGGGTACCGTGGTGTTCCCAGAACAAACCCCAGCCCCAGAGCACATTCCTGCTCAGACTTCCTCTCTAAACCCTGCAGGACTTGAGGATATTGTTTAGCAAAGCCACCTCACCCCAAGTCAGAAGTTGTGCATTTGGTGAATCAGCATTTCCTGATGAAGAAGGAATTGTCTGAATCCCCCTGGCCCAGGCAGCAATCTCTGGAATCACATTCCTGGCCTTGGAATGGGCTCCTCAGCACCTGAGGAAATGGAGTTGCTGCAGTTTCCTGGGAGAAATGCATTTCAGAGAGCACAGCTCAGTGGGGCCAATCCCCCCTGGGCTCGGTGTCCCTCCTTTCGCCTGTCCATCCATCACCCTGGATGAGCTCCCTTTCACACTGCACACACTTAGCATGCCCATTGATAAATCCCTGCTGGAATTTGGTGCTCCCTGGACGTGGCCCTGGAGCCCCAGGCTCCGTTTCCCTGCTGGGTTTGTTTCAGTCACTCAAACACTCCCTGTGGTTTCAGAGCTGGAAGGTGAAGCCTCCCTGATCTGGCAAACAGCACTCACAGGGGGACACCCTGGAGGTGACTGCCAAGGATTTCGCTGCCCTGGCTGGGTGTCTTTGGAAGTTAAAGGGCAGGTAATGCTTTGGTTTGGTTTGGTCTGGTTCAGTTTGGTTTGGTCTGGTTTGGTTCGGTTTGGTCTGGTTTGGTCTGGTTCGGTTTGGTCTGGTCTGGTTCGGTTTGGTCTGGTTTGGTCTGGTTCGGTCTGGTTCGGTCTGGTCTGGTTCGGTCTGGTCTGGTTCGGTCTGGTTTGGTTTGGTTTGGTTTGGTTTGGTTTGGTTTGGTTTGGTTTG
>JAHLSL010000103.1:493033-510773 GCA_025920805.1 Petroica traversi | reverse complement strand
TTTGGTTTGGTTTGGTTTGGTTTGGTTTGGTTTGGTTTGGTTTGGTTCGGTTCGGCTCGGCTTGGCTCGGTTTGGTTCGGCTCGGCTCGGTTTGGTTCGGCTCGGTTTGGTCTGGTTTTACACAGAGGTGAAGTCACCGTCCCCCAGCCCAGCATCCCTGCTCCTCCAGCCTCCTGGAAAATCTCCTCTCTTCCCAAACAAACAGCTGGAGCTGTCACTGTGTCTGCTGTCGTTTGGAAAGAATGGAAAACAGAATTCCATGCCAAGACATTCCCACTTAAAGCACAGAGTTGGTAATTACTACAACTCCAGGTTTTTTAGGGCTGCAAATCTGTCCCAGCTCGGAGCTGTTACCACTGGAACCCTGAGCAGTGCTGGGAAGGCCCTGAGGGATCCCAGTCTGTTGTGCACATTCCAAGATATTTTTGTAGGAGCAGATTGTGGGTTTGTTTATTTGGAGCTCTTTCTCCCTGCATATGTTTGACTATTTTGGGTTGAGGAGAAATTGCAGCCTCAAGACTTTGGCTGCTGCATCGTGGTTACCTGAACTGGGTGTGAGTTCCAGAGCCTTGGAATTGCAAAGGATGGAAAAGAGCTCCAAGGCCATGGAATTCAGCATTCCCAGCACTGCCCAGGCCATGCTGACCCCTGTCCCAGGTGCCACATCCACAGGGCGTAAAATCCCTGCAGGATGGGGATTCCATCAGTGCCCTGGGCAGCCTGGCCACCCTTTCCAAGAGGAAATTTTCCCAATATCCACCCTAAACCTCCCCTGGCCCAGGCTGAGGCCGTTCCCTCTCCTCCTGTCCCTGTTCCCTGGGAGCAGAGCCCGACCCCCCTGAGCCCCCTCCTGTCAGGGACTTGTGCAGAGCCACAAGGTCCCCCCTGAGCCTCCTTTGCTCCAGGAGGGCTATCCCTCAGCCCCATTCCAGCTCCCTCAGCCCCTTCAGGAGCATCAGGAAACAGGAGTTGATCAGATTTAGTGGGAGAAGGGACAGTATCACGTTTTTTAGAGGAAAAAGTAGCTGGGAGGGACCTTCAGCATCCCCAGCTCAGATTTCTTCATTGAAGCATAGGAACAGCAGAGATTTATCCTGGGCAGTCCCTCAGCCACAAACACCTCTGAGTATTTTATTACAAACCTAAATCAAGAGATATAAAATCCCACTGGAGACAAGAGGTAAGTTCAGAGAATCATGGAATGGGTGGAAGGGAGCTCAAAGTCCACCCAGTGCCCCCCCTGCCATGGCAGGGACACCTCCCACTGTCCCAGGCTGCTCCCAGCCCCAATGTCCAGCCTGGCCTTGGGCACTGCCAGGGATCCAGGGGCAGCCACAGCTGCTCTGGGCACCCTGTGCCAGGGCCTGCCCACCCTCCCAGGGAACAATTCCTGCCCAATCTCCCATCCAGCCCTGCCCTCTGGCATTGGCAGCCATTCCCTGTGTCCTGTCCCTCCAGCCCTTGTCCCCAGTCCCTCTCCAGCTCTCCTGGAGCCCCTTCAGGCCCTGCAAGGGGCTCTGAGCTCTCGCTGGAGCTTCTCCTCTCCAGGTGAGCACCCCCAGCTCTCCCAGCCTGGCTCCAGAGGGGCCCCAGCCTTTGGAGAAGCTCCATGAACTCCTCTGGAGTCACTCCAGCAGCTCCAGGTCCCTCTGGACCGTGGGAAGTGTCACCCCAAGCACTTGCAGTGATGTCCCTCATGACAGTGACCCCATCCCTGAATTCTTCCCCCAACAAATAAACTAAAATAAGGAATCAAAGCCCTTGGGGTGCCCAGGAAATGGGCTCTCTCCTGTGCCCCATGGGACAGAGGTTCCTGCTCCAGGAACAGCTGGGGCTGAGGCAGGAAAGTGGGAACAGCCCCTCACATTCCAGCTTGGAAGGGAAGGGATTTGCTGCTCAGGAAGGATTAATTCTCTGAGTCATCCAAAGCTCAGCTGAGATGCAGGAAAAAGGATTGAGGAGAGAACGTTGCAGGGAAGGAGATTAGGAATGAGGGAATCTATCCCAAACTCCCCCAAAGGAAGGGAGTACATCCTTAATTCTCCTTTATGGCCCCATTCCTTGTGTCAATGGCTCAGTTAGGGATGGACTGGAGGCCTTGTCCATCTGCACATGGGACAGAGGCTGGAAAAGCTCCATGGGGAAGTCTCAGGGACAGAAATAACCCATGGCTGCTTTCCTTGCACCTGCAGCATCCAGAGAAAACACAAACCCTGCCCTACTTTCTGGGAAACTCGGCAGGTAACCAATCCCTCCCTGTGCAAACATTCCATCCGGGCTCCCAAGAACAGGGAAAAGCTCCTGCAGGGGAAGTGCTGCTTTCTCCAGAGCCTGGAAAGGCTCAGCCATCCAGCGAAACCCACCACGTGTCACAGGGACCAGAATCCCAACAAATGCTGCCATTTCTGATCTCCAGTGCCCTTGGAAGGGTGAAATTCCCTAAAAATGGAGCCCAGGGTCTCTGGGATGATCTGCAGAGCTGCTGCATTGAAGCTTGGCCAGGGCAGCTCCTGGGGAGGACATTCCACCCTCCTGGGCCTGCCTGGACCAGGCAAAAAGGGAATCTGAGGCCCCAGGCAGGAGCAGAGGCACAAAGGGAGGGTTAAATCCAAGGGAAATTAATTCCTTGAATCTCTGGTTTTCCATGGATTTAGTTCTTCCTGAGGGTGTTGCCAACACATCCTGGTTGAGGCTGTCCCCACAAAGCTGGAATTGGCCTCATCCCAGGTGCTGAGATTCCCAAAGGGTGCCCGAGCACATCCCAACCCCACTGTGAGTGGATTTGTACAAAATTCTCATTAAGGCAAACCCAAACCCGACAGAAACATCCAACTCTGCCATCTTCTCCCACCCTCGTTAAGCTGAATCATTTATTCCTTGTAATCAGGAATCCCTGAATACCAACAATCTTTGAGCCTGCCAGAAGTTCAATTTGGAAGTCCTAAACAAGAGTTAAATGACCATAAAATGTGTGTTCCCCTCCCCAGGGCTAGCTCTGCTTCACTGGGACAGATTCATTAAAAGCTCCCTAAACTGGGTGCAAGGTTTTTAATAACCATTTCAATAACCATTTCAATAACCATTTCAATAACCATTTCAATAACCATTTTTAATAAACATTTCTAACAAACTTTTCTAACAAACTTTTCTAACAAACATTTTCAAGAAGCATTTCCTCTCCCCAGTGCAGGGCAGAGCTGGGGCCTGGGAAGAGGCAGAAATGCTGGAAGTGCTCACAGGTCCCACTCCTCAGGTGAGCCCTGAGCAGCTCAGATTGGCCTGAAACACCCAAAATGAGCCAGAGGAAGAGCTGGAAACCACAGTGATATTCCCCAAATCCTCTCCATCCCAATTAACCCCCGGGATTTAATGCCATGGGGGTGAATTCAAGTTGTGGTTGTGCCTTTGAGGCCTCAGGCTGGGTCTGTGACCTGTCCCAGGTGTTGGTGTGAGGCTCTGTTTGTCCTGCTGGGAAATATTTGTGTTGTGTCCCAGTTTTTACAGTGCCTGGAGTCCATCATTCCCTGCTCCCAGGCCATCATCACAGGCTTGGGCAGTTGGGATCTGGGCTCAGGAACCTCCTGGGAGGAATTGCCACAGCCCCAAGAGCCTCCTGGTCATTCCCACTGACCTCTAATCCCTCTTTAACTTCGGAATAGGGGAAAAAAATTAGTTCACAAACTCCTTCTGCTTTGTTTGTTTGGGAACACAAAGCCCCCCTGGCTACTCACAGGAATTGTTTCATTCCAGAGAAATGCAGCTCCTCATTCAGCCTGAAATGGCTTTTGCTTTTTACTTTCCCATCCAGAAGAGGCAGTGAACCAAAAAATTGGTTCTTCTTGCCCTCTCCTTGTTCCTCTTCTTCCAAGGCAGAGGATCCTGCTGTAATTCCAGCTGACGAAACACATCCTGGGGCCTTTCTCCTGCTCTTCCTCATGCCCTGACCTCATCCTATGAGCCACTTCCATCAATCCCTGCCGCGGGATCCACCCTTCCTCCAGTGATTCCTCTGCCTGAGTTTCCTTTCCTCGGGCTGGGGCTGCAGGAGGAGCTCTGGGAGCTGCCCTGGGAGGCTCATTCCCTTTGGCACTGAGGGAATCCCTGGAGGCCGAGCCTTTCCTGGAGGATTTGCTCATCCCCAAAGGCAAAACTCCACCGGCTGAGGGCTAGGACAGAGCCTGGAATCAGGAATGGGACAGAGCCCTGGGAATCGGGACTGTCCCAATCAGATGTGATAGGAATCCCACTGTGATTTTTTCCATGATCCCACTCCCAGCAGTTCTGAGTCCCTCCCCTCTGACCTGCCCCTCCTTCCCAGACCTTTTCCTTCCTGGGAGAAGCTCTCAGATCCCAAACCCTCCGAAACCAGATCCCAAATCCTCAGGAACTGAAAGCCCAAACTTTTTCCCCATCTTTGGGATAACAGGTGTCACTCTCCCTCACAAGAAATCAAAGTAAGGAGCTCACTGGCTTCCAAACAGAATTATTTTGTTTTGCAAAATTTATGGAAATAGACATTTCCGTCCAGTCCAATATAATATGGATTAAGATTGGGGTATTTTTTGTGTTTCCCAGGTTTTGTCCCCTCAGTCCCATGAAAAACTGAGTCAGTAGTCACTGGATTTAAACCAACCCCTTTCCCATATGATGTCTCCAAGAAGGGGAGAATCCAAATTTGTCGTTAAATCCACAGAAACCCTGAACAGTCCCTGATGGGAAAAGTTAAAATAAAATATGGGATCATGGAATGGTTTGGGTTGAAGGGACCTCAAAGCCCACCCAGAGCCAGCCCTGCCATGGCAGGGACACCTCCCACTGTCCCAGGGGGCTCCCAGCCCTGTCCAGCCTGACCATCCCCAAAGTCACCTCAGGGTGGGATTTTGGGAAACAAACCCCAATGGATCAGGAGATCTTTGTGAATTCCCTCCAAATCACTCCAAAACCGGTTTAAGGGAATTTTGCTGCCCCTTTCACCTCCACCTTTTTTCACAATTCCATTTGGTTGCTGCTGTGCAAGTGAAGAGAATTCCCTCAAAACCCTGGGTTTAACTAAAAGTTAGGGAGTATTTTCTGAATATTCCACTGAGGCCCAAAGCTGGGGCCCTTTTGTGGATATTGAAAAGCCAGAGTCACCCCTGGGTCCCCAGAACAGCCTCCAGAGAATGGAATTTTGGGAATTTTTCCCCCTATTGAGCTAACCAATATCTGACTATGAAGATGAAAATTCCTGCAAAAGCTGAGGATCTGAAAGGAGTAATTCAGGAAAGATTTATGGATCCTCTCCAAAGCCATCAGCCAATGATTTACTAAACAAAACTGGGGCTGAGTTCCTTATGGATGTAACTCCGAGCACGGAATGGGCCTGATGCTCCATATTTCATCTCTGGGACATAAAATGCATTTGCTGCAATAAAGAGGAGATATAAATGTTAAATAAATTCCCTTTTTTCCGCTTTTCCCCATGTGAGAGTTTTGTTTGAGGATTCTGCAGGGAGGTGATGGATGCAGCTGGGCTGGCAGATCCGCTCACACCTGCTCAGGGCTGGACAAATTTGCTTTACAGGAGGCTGGGCCTGAGCAAATTTACCTTGGAGTCCATTACAACTGAAGGGGAATTTGGGTTTGAAGCCTTCGGCAATTCCAGAGCTTTTGTGGAGATGGATTGTGGAATCAGCTGGGGCAGAGCCCCTGAACCACTGGAGATGGGGGTGGAGGAGGGTTTTATCCTGGTTTGGAGAGCTGGACCTGTGGTTTTGGGTCTGAAGGGCTCAGGGTTTGTCAGGGAAAATCCCCAAAATCCTATAAAAATGATAATGGAACCTCATCTGCCTCCCCTGTCCACACAGCCCCCTCTGGGCACTGCACACATTCCCAGAATCCCAGGATCCCTGAGGCTGGAAAATCCCTCCAGGATCATCAGCCTGTGCCTGATCCCATCTTGTCCCCAGCCCAGAGCTCTGAGAGTCACCTCAGATGTTCCTTGGGCACCTCCAGGGATGGGGACTCCACACCTCCCTGGGCAGCCCTTGCCAAGGCCTGAGCACCCTTTCCATGAGGAAATTCCTGCTGGTGCCCATCCTGACCCTCCCCTGGCCCAGGCTGAGGCCGCTCCCTCTCCTCCTGTCCCTGTTCCCTGGGAGCAGAGCCCGACCCCCCTGGCTCCACATTCCCATCAGGAATTCAGCCCCTCCCTGAAGCTCAGATCTGACCAAGGCTGAGCTGTTGTTGCCACTCTGGCTCTGAAAATCTGCATTTTGGCCATTCTGCCACTGGTCCACAAAGGGATTTTCCCAATATCCAACCTAACCCTCCCCTGCTGCAGTCTGAGGCCATCTCCTCTGACCCTAAATGTTCACAAGCCCCTCCTGCCAGGTGACAGTGGCTTCTTCCCTGCCAGGGAAGGAATTGGTGTCCTGGGATTTGGTCTCATCCCATCTGCAGCCTCTCCCAGAGCCTCACCCAGGCTGCCCAGCTCCCATCTCCTCCAAGGCCCTGCAGGAATTCACAGCTTTGGAGCCTCCTCTCTGTGGTCACTCAGGGCCAAGAACCCTCAGCAAAAGTTTAATTTTAGCCTGTGGACACCAAAAAAGTCTCAGTGAGTGAGAGATGAAGGAAGAACAAGAGAGAAAAACCAAAGGTCAGAATTCCCTGCAAAAATCCTTCAAGTGACACCAACGCTGGCTGTGAAGCGACACCCGGGGGCTGCAAAGAGCAGGAAAAGATCCTTGTGCAAAGAGGGGTCTCCTGGAATAAATCAGGGCTTTTCCCTGGTCATCTGGAATAAATCATGGATTTCCACCTTTCCCTGGTCATCTGGAATAAATAATGGATTTCCACCTTTCCCTGGTCACGGAGTTGAAGGTGCCAGCAGGCACTGGAGGCCCTGCTCTGCTCACAGCCCTCTGTGAGGGTTTGGGGGGGATTTGGGGGCTCCCATGGCTGGAACAAGTCACAAATGCCCCCCATTCCCTCCTGTCCCTAAAGATCCTCGTTGTCCTTCCCACAGCCCAAGGAAAGGGATAACATCAGTGGTTGTGAACCAGGGGATTTGGAGATGGGGAATGATAAAGGTCCCTCAGGTCCCAGAGCTTGTGACCCTGGGATGGAATTCTGGGGGATTGGGGCAGCACAGGGAGCTCCAGAGGGAGCCCCACATCCCCCGGGCTCTCCCCTGGCTCTGGATCCTTTCCTGGGGTCAGGCAGGGCAGCTCCAGAGCCTCACCCAGGGCATTCCTGCACAGAGAATCCCTGGAAAAGCAGCTGGGATAGCGAACTGATGGGCTGAGCAAGTCCTTGCTCAGCCTGGCACCTCCCAGAGTCTGGTGCAGTGCTAAATCTCCCAGTGAAGGATAAACCCTCCCCAGGCCTAGCCCAGCCAAGCCCAGACTAAGCCCTGGCAGCTGTCAGGCCTGCAGAGAGCAGTTTCTGCAGCCAGATTTCCTTTTATTGCCTCTAAGCCCCATTAGAATGTACCAGGGAGGCTTTTAGGGGGAAGTGGCAGCGCTTGAAGCCTAGCCTTTTGCAATTCCTGCAGCTTCAGTGATTTCTTTGGAGTCAGCTTCAAGCAGGAGCAGGGGTGGCTGCTCCCCTTCCCAACAAAACCAAGCCCAGAGCCAGCGGGGTGCAAGTCCAGGGGGAAAGGAGGGATTAGGTGGGAGAAAAGGAAGAAGAGTTGGGATTTTGGGAAAGAGCCCGTTGCCTTGGCAGCAGGAACCTCTGGAATGCAGGGGACCAGGAAATGGGGAGGGGGTGAGGCTGTTCAGGGGGTCAAGAGCTGATCCTGGCTTGCAGAGGAGGAGGAGGCAGGGATGTGACACCTGAGTGACAGTGACAAGGTGGCCCTGGGGCACTTGGAGAGGGCAGGAATTCATATCCCAGTGGGAATGAGATGGGATTTGGGTCCTGCAGCTGCAAAGTCAGATTATTGTTTCCATAATAGTCTGGGGAAATGTTTCCCCCTCTTCTTTCCGAGCCTCCAAACACAAATCCCTGGATGCAGCAGTAAATAAATTTCTCTGCACTTCAGATAATCAGGTTTGCAGTGCAGGGCTCCGCAGGGGCTGGATTTTGCACCTGGATTTGGGGATTTTTCTGGACCTGCAGAGCCTGTGGAAGGTTTGCAGTGAAGCCCCTGCTGAGGCACAGCAGGTTTTAGGAGCATTTTCCAAGAGAGGAGCAGGCAGCTGCCCCAGGGCTGAGTGCTGGGATGCAGAGGGAATGAAAAGCAGGAGGCAGAAAAGGGATTTGCTTCCCTCCCCGTGCCCAAGCACGATGGGGCACAGCCCCTTCAGCTGCACCAGAGATGAAAGGAGTGACATTTGCACCCACTCTGGGTCTGTTTTACACCTCTGCATCCTTTGGGGGGAAACACCTCCCTTCCCAGCCTTCCAACCCCGACTTTTCAAAGCCATTCCAGCTCCACGATGCTTTGAAAATTTGGCCCAGAGCCTCCAGTCAGGGGCTGCTGGAGGCAAGAGAGGAAAAGATGGAAAAAACCAGGGATGGAAAAAGCAGCTCGTGTGTGCTGTGCTCTCCTGAGCAGAGCAGGGCCAAGCAGAGCAGAGGGGTGGAAGGCAGGGCAGGAGGGCAGGGAAGGTTCTGGATGTGCTGGGGCTGGCTGGGTGCCCAGCCCGGCTCTGCCTGGTGGGACAGGATCTGATCCAGCTGGAACCCATTCCCTGCAGCCTCGGATGGATGGCTGGGAGTCAAACCCTGCTCCTGCACACGAGTTTCCTCTCTGGCACGAGGAGCTGTGGCTTTTGAGCAGGGGCTGCTGGGGGCAGAAATCCCTGGGCTGCAGCTGGATCCTCCTTCCAGTTCCAGGGATTTTCCATCCCGCTGCAGCCGAGCTCCCCCTGCAAAGGGAGCTCAGGGAAGGGGAACAAATCCTGCTTTGTGCTCCCACCCAGGAACCAGAGCAGCTCCACCTGGAACAAAATGAGTCCTCGGGGCCTGGTTTCACATCCCGAGTGCTCAAGGGCTTCACGTGCTCGGGCCCTGCTGCTGCCGAGGATTCCTTGGGCGGGAGAGCTGTGGGAGAAGCTCCTGTGCAACATCAAAGGCTCAGACCTGGGCTGGAAACCCAGCTGGGATCCCAGGGCAGCTTTTTCCTCAGGATCTGCCCAAAATCAATGACTGGGAGAGCTGGAGGTGCTCACCTGGAGAGGAGAAGGTCCAGCGAGAGCTCAGAGCCCCTTGCAGGGCCTGAAGGAGTTCCAGGAGAGCTGGAGAGGGACTGGGGACAAGGGCTGGAGGGACAGGGCACAGGGAATGGCTGCCAGTGCCAGAGGGCAGGGATGGATGGGAGATTGGGCAGGAATTGTTCCCTGGGAGGGTGGGCAGGCCCTGGCACAGGGTGCCCAGAGCAGCTGTGGCTGCCCCTGGGTCCCTGGCAGTGCCCAAGGCCAGGCTGGACATTGGGGCTGGGAGCAGCCTGGGACAGTGGGAGGTGTCCCTGCCATGGCAGGGGTGGCACTGGGTGGGCTTTGAGGTCCCTTCCCACCTAAATCGTTCCATAAATCCCTGATTCTATGATTTACAAACCCCTGCAGGGGATTTGACCCCAAATTCCAGCGAGCTGGAGATGCCTGAACAGAACAATCAGGGGCTGCATCTCCAGGGCCTGGAGCCTCTGTGGTGTTATAAATGCATATTATAGTGTTGGTTTTTCACAAATAATGAATACTATGTATATAATATTGATCCTTGTAGAAGCAGTGTTTGTGTAGAAATGTAGCCATCCTAGTTTTACTTAATAGTTGAGAAATAACTAACATTGCTCACAAGCCCCCCGCTCAAGCAAGGCGATCTACTCCTACCAAGATATTCCTGGATAAGAGACTCCTCTGCCAATGACTATGCAAACTTCTACCTCTGTCAACATATTCCTGGATAAGAGACTCCTCTGCCGGGAATTGATAAAGGACTAACTTAATTCTTCAAAAGAACTTCATTTGAATTGTACAAGAAGTTATAAAAGTAAAAATTATTTAAAGAAAGTCTCTCTCTAGGAGAGGTGTGTTCTGGCTCTGTGCCAAGTGCACCCAGTGTCCAGGGACACTGTAATTCCTTTACCTTGTCTTTGTCTTTTCTTGTTGATTTTTTTTTATTAAAAACCTTTTAACTTAAACAGAAAAGGACCTCGTTTTTAACAGTGGGCTCCCCTTGGCAGCAGAAATGTCCAATGAGGAGGAACATCAGGAAAGTCTGGATGCACTTAAAGTATTTTAGCAGCTTTCCCCCAAACATGGGTTTGCCCAAGGCTGACAGATTTTCCCTTCTTGTCAGACACAGGTTAAACAAGGAACCCCGAGGGGAGAGGAGCCTCCAGCCCAGGACTGCAGCCAGGGCTCTCCTGGGCTCATCCCAGGAAATCTCCAGGGTAATTCTGCCTTTTCCAGGCCTGGTGATTGCCTTTCTATGTTACACTAAAGCTGAAAATGTGGTTTGGAAATTTTTTCTCCCTATGGAAAAAGGGAATTTCTGCATTTCTGTGTAATCTCCCACATTTCCTGCAGCACAGCCCATCCCGGGAGCCTCTCAAGAAGAGATCCATGGCCAGCAGAGCCTGGGAGCACCAACCCCGAATCATTCCCTCTCCTCTCCTGGCTGGGACTCACTCAGACACATTTTTCTTGTGGTTCCTTCAATTTTGCTTTCAGCCAAAGCAGATGAGAGCCCTTCCCCAGGGGCTCTGGCAGGGCTACAGATGGGAAATGCAGCCTGGGAGCTCCCTGGAATTCCTGCAGTTCCCAGCTGCAGCAAGGAATGAGCTGAGGTTTTGGGATAATGCCTGCACTGGCCACTTGTGTTTGATGCCCACAATCTCCTCCCGCTTTGCTGTTTTTTTCTGTTTATTCCTTGGTTTCCAGCTCCAGGGGTGAGCTGGGGGTTGTTCCTTGTTTGTTTGTGCCAGAGGGGTGTTTGGGGTCAGTTTTTTACCCTTTTTCTCTCTGGGATTTGGTGTTTTCCCCAATGTCAGGTCTCTTTTCCATACAAAGAGCTGCTCCCAGCACTTTGGGTTTATTTATTCTGAATCTTTTGAGTCAATACTCCAATACAGCTGGAGCACGAGGTCATCCTTAATATTTTTCACCTTTCCTTGCAGAGGGAGAATGAAACAGCAATCAAATATTTATTTTAGATCCCAGCAGTCTCAGCTTTACCAGGGGCTTTCAGAACCTTTCCAAATAAACTCCCAGATATTTTGTTGGATTTTTTTTTTTGCCTCCTACTTGGAAAAACACAGGCATCTGCATCCCTTTCACTGGGGCACTTCCCAAGCTGTTCCTGCCCGTTTTCTCTGTGTATTTTCTCTCCTGGGAAGTTTGGGAGCAACGAGGACGTTTAAAACCTCCCCTGCCCCTCTCCCACCCTTCCTGATCCCATCCCACCTTCCCACAAACCACTTTGGGACCGAGCAGCTCCGGGCCATTAAACCCTGACCCTGGGGCAGTGCTGGGGGAATTCAGGGGTTTTAATCACCATTCCAGCCTGGAATTTGTGGATAATTGATGGGGATGTGCAGCCTGCTGCTGGAGGTGAAGGAGTGACCAGGCAGGGGAGCCTCTCCCCCTACCCCGACTCCCCTGGCTGGACTCTAAGGGTTTAATGTCTCATAAAAACATAATTTCCCCCAAATCCTGGTGCCCTTCCTCGCCCCCGCCGGGTCCTAATCCAGCCCCAATCACTGGGCGTGGCTCCTGCCAGGCTGGGACCCTTTGGGGTCAGGATTTGGGGAGCAGCTCAGTGAAATTCAGCTCTCAAATAAATGCACAGGTGCCTCAGGGGAATGTCAGGGTCAGTCCCTGCTGGGCCAGGCTGTTCCCTGGGCAGCTCCAGCAGTATCCCATGGAAACAGGGAATATCCTCAGCTGGCACAGACCCACCAGGGCACCCTTGGGAATCACATCCCTGTGTTTCAGTCCTAATTCTGAGCTCCCTTCGGCCCTTTCTGGCAGGAAAACCGAGCAGGGGAGACAGAGACCTTTCTCAGAGCCCCTTTTGCTACAAACTCCTGCAGAACCCTGACCAGGATCAGCCCCTGCTCAGTGCAGTTCCTGCTGAATTTCCTGCTGAAATCCAGAGGACGTTTTCCCACCTCCCACTTGGCTCCAATCCTGGCACTGAGCAGGAAAGCTCTTGACAACCTCAGGCTGGAGGAGATGGAGCAGCAGCAGGAGAAGCAGGATCCCAGTGCTGGAGAACTGGGACATGCTGGGAACAGCCCCATTTTCCTCAGATTTTCTTTATTGCCTTTACTGCTCATTTAGGGAACAATAATAAGGAAAAGAAAATATCAGTTCCAGCTGAGAATTCCCAAGTTCCAGGGTAGGTTTGCTGGAAAGCTGGATCACAACTGCCCTGCAGGGCTCTGTGTCTGATTTCCCTGAGCAGGGAGGGGCTCATGGGGGACTCAGGAGCCGGGATTTGGGGGAGTTTCAATGAACAAGAAGACAAATCCAGTCCCTCCAATCCTTTTTGTCCTCTGCTGAATATTGCCCTTGAATTCCCTGCCATGCACTCAGCCAGGGAAGAGCTGATGATCCAAGATGCAAACATTTTATTTCCTGGCTCTGGAGCCGAGCACAGCTTTAACCCTTGCCCAGCAAACCTCAGCAGCTGTCAGGGAAGCTTTTATGGAGTGCAGGGGCAGGATCCCAGCCCTGCTGGAGGAAGTGGGATTTTGTCATTCCAGGGGCATCTGGGGATAAGGGATGAGGGAGGCAGCAAGGCCAGAGAGATAATGGTTATCAGACACAGACCCTGCTGGCAGCCCCACACGCTCACCCTGCCCTTACACACTGGCCCTGGCAGAATCCATTCTCAGCCCTTCTGTCCCCCAAAAGTGGGCAAGGACGGGAGCAGGAGCCCTGATAGGGCTGGAAAGGGTTTGGAGGGGCCAGGTCCTGCCTGAGCAGGGCTGCTGGAGGGGCTGGTGGGATTCAGCTCAGCCCAGGGCAGGTGGTTCTCACCCCAAATCCCACCTCCTCCAAAGGCCCCTGAACAGCTGAGCTCATCTGACACAGCTGCACTGGGGGACTTTGAGGTGACTCTGACCCTTGGAAGGGACAGGATCCAACTTGAGGTTTAATGGAGAGCTCCTGGCCACTTGAATTTGTCCCTCCCCTTTCCCTCTGGAGCCACCTGTGGCTGAAGGGGCCAGGGATCATCCAAGCAGCTGCTTGGAAAAGCAGCTTTAGGAATTGAACCCTGGGTAAATGAGGATGCTGTTGCTTCTCCCTTTCCCAGGATTTCGAGGGTTCCCAGCCTCAGCAGCTCCTGTGAGTGCACATTTGGAATCTTCCCCCCTGCGCTGTTCTATTCTCAGAGGCAGCTGAGAGCACAAGGGATGAAAAATGAGCAGCCACAGCACTTAATTCACTCCCAATCATCATTAATAGAAGGAGGGAGAGGAAAATGCCCTCATACAAATGAAGGCAGTGTTTGTTAATATTTCTGGGCATGCCAAGACGCAGCTGCTGATTATTCTCAGTGAGTACAGGAGCATTTTCAACCTGAAGGATTTCCTCCTTATTGTACAGCCTCTGTCTCCAGCGCTGAGTCCTCTCCATGTCCTCTCCAGATTCCTTGAAGGAGTTCAGCCCAAGCCAGGACTAATTTGGTTTTGTTTACTTGGCCAGTTAGGGGCAAGTTAATGAAGCATCGGCTGGAAAGCAGCTTCTCCCGTGCTGTTGCCACAGCAGCAATTACAGATCTCTCGAAAGGAGCTGAGGGAATTAATTGAAATCTTCTTTTGATATAAAACATAAGTAGAGGCTCTGTGTGAGCTGGGCTGAGGAGCTCCCTGGTTTTGGGGGAGTGGAGTGAGTTCACCATTCATTCCAGCCTGGCTGAGGGAAGGTGGGAGCTGGGGAAGCTGCAGGGGCAGATCCTGGAGAAGGGATGGGGGTGCTGCTGCTGCTGGCCCCAGGCTGGGGGCCTTGGGCTCAGGAGCAACTGGGGAGCAGAGCCGGGGTGGCTCCAAACCCTGTCCTGGCCTTCCCATGAGGGACAAGGGATCAAGGGGGAAAACTTGCAGAGCTTTGCTCCAGCCCCCTGTGCTGCCCCTGCCTCAGCCCTGACTGGGATTGTCCCTCACTCTGGTGACACCCAGAGCACAACACAGAGGGACCTGGAGCTGCTGGAGAGAGCCCAGAGGAGGCGTCAGGATGAGCAGAGGGATGGAGCAGCTCTGCTGGGATTGTTCAGCTGGAGAGGAGACCAGGGGTGACCTCAGTGTGGCTTTGCAGGGCCTGAGGGATCTGCAGGAAAGATGGAGAGAGACTGCAAGGGCTGGAGGGACAGGACACAGGGAATGGCTCCCAGTGCCAGAGGGCAGGGCTGGATGGGAGATTGGGCAGGAATTGTTCCCTGGGAGGGGGGCAGGCGCTGGCACAGGGTGCCCAGAGCAGCTGTGGCTGCCCCTGGATCCCTGGCAGTGCCCAAGGCCAGGCTGGACATTGGGGCTGGGAGCAGCCTGGGACAGTGGGAGGTGTCCCTGCCATGGCAGGGGTGGGAACGGGTGGGATTTAAGGGGCCTTCCAACCCAAACCACTCCCTGATTCCGTGAAATCATTGCAGCCTTGCCCCTCTGGGTGCCTTTGGGCTGAGGGAGGCCCCGCTCCCCTTCCTGGTGCTGCTCAGCTGCTCCGAGTTTGCTGCTCCCACAAAATGCTCTCTTAAATTGGAAGTTGAGCTAAGATTTCACACCAGGGGCTTCCAGGTGAACCAATCTTATGGGATCATTTTAATTAGGAAAAAATCTGAGACGTTCTGGAAACTGAAGGAGTGAGCATGGAAAAGAAAGGCATCACCTGCAGAGGTGGAAGAAGTGAAGTGCCAAGCCAGGGACCAGGACAGGGGCTGGGTTGGGGGGTCCTGAGGAAAAAAACTACCTGGAATTGCAGAGATTCCTTAAAGGCTCCTCCAACTTCCAGAACTGTGCAGTGCAAGTTTCTCCTGTGCCTGACAAACTTCTGCTGCTGATTTGGCTGCTGGTGCCAGGTTTGAGGAACAGGAAATGGGAGCCTCTCCAGCCCCGGGGGATTTCACAGCCTGCGCTGAAAAGTCTCCCAGAGAATCCCCCAAAATGCTGAGTGAGGCAGTGAGAGGATCAAAACGGCTCCTTTTAGTCATGAAAAGTGCTCTGCCCCACCTGGAACGATTGCAGAACTCTCTGTAGGGATTGGCACCAGAAAATTTCCCCCTGCAGGAGGCTTTGGGACAGATGAAAGAGCTCTGCTGTCAGCCCTAAATGGGTTTTTTTGCTTCCCTCAGCAAAGGCCGCCCAGAGCAGCTTCCCAGGGTCATTCAGAGCAGGCTGGACATTTGTTCCCAGAGAAAGTCCCACAGCTGGCTGGGAATGGTTGGGATTTCCCTGCTCTGGCTGAGCCTCATGAAAGAGGGAAGAGCACCGAGGATCCAGCAGGGCAGAGTGACTCTCTGGGTATGTGCAGGTAAATGTCCCCAGCTGTCAATGGGAGCTGTTTGGACACAGCCAGGGCAGCTTCTGGCACTGAGCTTCTGCCCAAAGTCCTTCAACTTTGTCTGAGCCACCAGAGCTCCAAAAGTGACATTGGTCAAACCACGGAGCCATGGAATCATCCAGGTTGGAAAAGACCTTTAAGATCATGGAGCCCAACATCACCCAGCACTGATAGGGCCACCCCTGACCATGTCCCCAAGTGCCACATCCACGGGGCAGGGGTGGGGACCTGCCCTGGGCAGCTGTGCCAGGGCTGGACACCCCTTTCTGTGGAGAATTTTTCCCAATATCACCCTGACCTCCCCTGGCCCAGGCTGAGGCCGTTCCCTCTCCTCCTGTCCCTGTTCCCTGGGAGCAGAGCCCGACCCCCCTGAGCCCCCTCCTGTCAGGGACTTGTGCAGAGCCACAAGGTCCCCCCTGAGCCTCCTTTGCTCCAGGCTCAGCCCCTTTCCAGCTCCCTGAGCTCTGTTCCAATCCTTTCTTTCCCTCCCAGGATGATTCCTTTGCTCTTGCAAAGCCATTTCGATATCTCAGGCCTGTTCAAAAGTCCCTGCTCAGAGCTCTCTCCCTGCAGCTGAACAGCCCAACTTTGAGGAGAACAGCAGAGATTCTGAATTTCCACCAGCACAAAAGGCTGCATTAAACCCAAACCCTGCATTAGGGAAAGCAGGAGCCAGGAGGTGCCATCAGGCCCAGTGACTTCATCTGCAGCCTTTTGTCCCTGCTCCTGAAAATACTCATTAATTACATCATCAAGGCTATTTTTGCCCAGTGCTCAGGATGGAGTTGCCCTGGGCAGGACGAGGCTGCTGCCTGCAGAATTCTCTTGCATTACGGGGGAAAAAAGAAAAAAACAACAAGAAAAGAAACAATAAAGTCATGTTGGAAATTGAGGAGATATTTTTGAGCAGTGGCGGACAATTCTCCCCTGCTTCCTACATTATAAATGTCCTTTCCATGCCGAATGCATGGGGACATAATGGCCTGAGTGGTTCACTTTTATCTGGCAGGTTTTGTTTTCAGAGATGAGAAGAAAGGAGTTCATTTTTAACCTAAAGAGATAAAGAGAGATTGCAGAGTTGGGATCAGAAGCCGTGGCAAAGCAGATTTGCAGAGCGTGGCCAGGGGAATGACCTCCCTCAGTCGCTCCCGTGCCTGGGCAGGGAGTTAAACACTGTGGCCATTTGGGGAGTGACCTTGGTGGCCTTGGCTGTGGCTGTCACCTGCACAGGCACCGTGCAAAGCATGGAGGTGAATCCTTCATTTTCCCCCCTCTCCCTAAGGACCAAACCTCCCAGGGAATGTTCATAATCCTTTTCTTCTGCTGGAGAATGGAGTGTAAATAAAATTTCCACCTGCTCCACGAAGCCTTTATTGATGTTGATGAATTTCTTGGAGAGTTTAAGACTCCCTAAACCAAATATTCATTTTCCTTTCCGTTGTTCATTTTCATTCCGACACTGAGGGAAAAACTTCTTTGATGGAAACTTGGGGCTTAAGGCAGCTCCAAGGCAGAACCTGCTCTGTGCTCTGGATGTTCCCATCTCCTAGGGAAGCATCCCACAGCCTCTCCAGATCCCTGGGGTCTGACTCCACCTGGATGCCTCCCAGACCACAACCTGATCCCACTCCCAGTTCATTCCTACTCTCCATCCTTGCTTTTCCATAGAAACTCCCATTTTTCCCATCTACCTCCAGCCATTCAGCTCACACAGGGAGCCTCTGGATCATCCTCAGGTGCCTCCTGAACACCCAGAACAGCCAGGAACTGAGATGTTCCTCCTGCTGGACTTCATTGCTTTGGCAGGAACCGATCCCCTCTTTCCTCTCCCTCCGTGTTCTCAACAGAGCTTGAAATGGATTCACTTCTCTGTCATCCATCAGATTCCCTGTCCCACTCTGTGTCCTGATGGATTCACAGGGATCAGATCCCTGCTGGTGCCCATCTCTCCACGCTGTCCCAGCTCCTGAGGAACAGCTCTTCCCAAGGCTTGGAGCTTCCACACCAGCCCAGTTGTGCCTTAGGCGTGACCTCCCTGCCCTATAAACTCTCGGGGACAGCCAAGAGCTTCCCTGGGGACAACCAGCTCTGGCCTGGGCTCTCCATGGCCTCAGGGCTCTTCCCATCGAGGCTTTGGACACTGCCAGAGTCCCCCCACAGCTCCCACTCTGGCCCTTGTGCTCCAGGGACAGGGACAGGGACAGGGACAGGGACAGGGACAGGGACAGGGACAGGGACAGGGACAGGGACAG